>VDFB02235058.1:0-10527 GCA_007258455.2 Sequoia sempervirens | reverse complement strand
ATAGGGTGCCAACATCTTTGTTTACAAGGAATATGAACTATTTTCTTTGGTTGTATGACATAGTTCTTTGTTGATACTACTTCAAAATATGTTGATGTTGACTCAAAAGATGTTGATGATGCACAATCACTGTAAGAATCAATAATATTGATTGTTGCTCGCTCATGAACTATTTTCTTTGATTCTATGACATCATTATCTATTGATACTATTTCAAAAGATGTTGGTATTGATTCAAAAGATGTAGATGATGCACAATCACTGTAAGAATCAATAATATTGACTATTTCTTGCTCTTGTTTAGGAATATCAAGAGTGGGAGACTCTTGTATTAGATGAAGAAAGTCTATGTGCTCATCAGAAAGAAACATCTTAGGAGTGATATCAGGGACATCTTTGGAGTTTAAAATGGTTTGGAAGATGTCCCTTAGTTCTTTGTGAAACTTTGGGGATAGGGTTTCTTGATCTTGACTCGATTCAGAATAACTTTCATTATCCTCAAGAGCCTCCTCTTGACATGATCCTTGGGTGGATGATATATCATTGGTAAAAGACTCTTCGCAATAGTTTGTGGGTATGGGTGCAATAAGGGATATTTTTGGCTCATTTGGAACTTCTTCAACATGCCCAATCATTGAGTCATATGTGGGAGAGATATCATAATCTGATATCCACTTGATGTCATTATGATATAAAATAGTGCTAAACATTGTTGATGGGTTTGGACTTTGTTTTAAAATAGTATCTTGATACATATTTGATTCCTCATAAACAACATAAACATGTCCCAACGTGGTATCCTGGGTATTGTTTGAAGTTGATGCCTTTGTCGAATCTTTTTTTTTTCATGATCAGGCATAGGGTTCGTGTAAATTTTCATATTTTCATTCCCAAATTTTTGATTGACCTTGATGTCTCTTTGTTCAATAAGATCCTCTATTAGATGTTTGAGCTTAAAACAATTTTGTGTTTTGTGACCTTTGTACCGGTGAAATTCACAAAAGTGATCTTCTCTATAGCTAAGAGGTTTGATTTGTGGCTCTTAATAGTTTGAGAAATCTGGGAGTGTGATAAGATTAGACTGTATCAACCTCTTCAACATGTCTTCCATAGGTTCCCCTAAGGGAGTGAATTGTCGCTTAGGAGCATTGTTTGTTCTCTATTGTTTGCATTGAGTTTTTGCAACATTGATTATTTGATTGTTTGATGGTGACGTGTATGGTTGTTGTGTATTCATGGTTTGGGTGTTTTCTTGTCTAGGAGCAGTTAAGATCACCTTTGCATCAACAAAACCATCACTAGTAACATTCTTGTTCTTGGCCCAATAGTGGGGCTTGTTGTTAAAACTAGTGGATGGGCAGTTGTCTTTATACACTTGTGTGCTTCCCTGTGAGATTAGGGCTCTCTCGATGTTAAGAGATCTAGGTAAAAGATCTTCATAAGATGTGATGCATTGCATTTTCAAGTGGAATGATAGATCTGGATCTAGATTTGCTATGATAATTCCCACTTGTTGTTCATCGAGAAGTGGCCACTTGCTTTTACTAAGCTCTTTATCTCAGGACTGTTGCAAGAAATTGGCAAAATATTCTGGACCGTCTTTTGTCTAAGAGTGTACAACTCTTCTAGGCTTACGTCCATGTCAAGATTGAAGGAGAAGTGATCTATTCAAATTTGTCAACAATTTCTTGGAAATTTTTGATGTCGGGGGGCAGTTGAGAAAACCAATCCATGGCAAGACCTATTAAACTTCATAGGAAAAAGGCACATCAAATACCACTCATTATAGGAAATCTTCATGCACATGACATTGAATTATTTGATATGGTCTATTGGACTTCCTCTCCCTTTATATTTGTCGAATTTGGGGATTTCAAAACCGGGAGGGAATGGTACCATTGCAATGTTTCGATCAACTTGATATGGACATAGGTTCTGTGTATGGGGATTCTTTGTCTTGTCTATTCAAAGGTCCTACATTTCTTGGGATAGTGCCTTAAATTGTGATGCTAGATCGTCTGGTGGGTTTGGTGGAGGAACATATGTTGGGATGATGAATGGGTTGTATGTGGGATTTTGATATGATGGGGTATTGTATGGGGTGTGTGATGGTGTAGGATATTGTGAAGGTGATTGTGGTGGCTCAGCGTACATATGTTCCCAACGTGTTTGGATTGACGATATTCTATTGAGGGTTATAGTAGGAACCTTGTTGTTGCATAATCAATTGTTGTTGTTGGGCATACTGTTGGGATTGTTGGGCTGTTAGGGCTACTTATTGTTATTGTTGTTGTGGTGCTAAGGCGACTTGAAGTTGTTGTTGTGTTGCTAAGGTTGCTTGAAGTTATTATTGTTATTGTTGTTGTGCTGCTAAGGCTGCTTGATGTTGTTATGCCACTAAGGTTGCTTGTTGTTGCTATTGTGCCACTAAGGCTTCTTGTTGGATTTGTTGTTGTTGGATGACTTGTTGATAAGCTTGTTGCGCTTGCTATAAAGCTAAGGCATGTGCTTGCAATGTAGGATCATTTGATTGTTGAGATATTTGCAATGGATTGGGGGTGTTAATGTTTTGAGCGGGTAGTAGATTGTTGATGAAGGGTTGAGGGTTCCCTTGGTTTAACATTCCTTGCAAGATAGTGGATTGAGGTGGAGGAATGTAAGTTTGAGGTCCCATTTGATTTTGCATGGTGAGAGGGGCTATGGGAAAAGATGATGATGTCATTGGATATTGTGATGGTAATGACATAGTAGGACCTTGAGTCCATTGATTAAAAAGGTTTCCTTGACTGATTTCTTGAGGATTTCCTTGTTGTATTTGAGGTGGGATCAAGGTATTACATTGGTTGATGGGATTCGTAACCAAGGTGTTGTTTTGATTTGGGTCGATGATAAATGGGTTTGATGTGGATGGTGGATTGACTTGAGTAGCTTGGGTAACCAATTGTTTCAATTTGTCAATGTGGTTGTTGGAACCACTTGTCAAGGGTTGAATTTGTGTGAGAGTGTTAACTTGCCCTTGTTTTCCTACTTGAGGTGCTTGGTTCACATTACCTTGCATAACATTGGGCACACTTTGGGCATTTGGGGTGATGGATGAAGATGGTTGTGCTCAAATTTTGAGATTGTTGTGGTGTCATGGAATAATTGGTCTTCACAAAATTGGCATCCAACTTGGTGTCTTGGGGAAGGTTGTGGTTAATGGAATGGTTGTTTTGTGATACCCAAAGTTGCGGGTTTTCATAGACATGAAGTGAGACCAAGGTTGGTTCCAGCCAAGTTACAAGACTAGATGTTAAGGGCTGACTTGGCACAAGGGATGGAGCTGGTTGAATCATAGATGAAGCTCGCCTCAGGTTAATGGTTGCAACAAAAGATGGGGAAATTGGAGCCACATTTCTAAGGCTTGATGTTCCATGATTTCTCTAGTAAGTCCAAATGGATTGTTTGTGATGTCTTCTATCTCATATGGTCCCCGATGGAGATGAGGGTTGTTGTGATAGAGTAACATGACTTCTTGGATCAAACTCTTGAGGATTTGGATCGCTTGAGGTGAATGTGACTTTGGTTTTCTCCATGATTCTCTTGTGTTGTGATCTTGGCTTTACCATAATTGTGGGTCAACGATGGGAGAGGTGTGTTTAGATTTGTAATGTTTGAACTCTCTAGTTGAATCAAATCTAGGTAGAAGGGACATTCTAAGTCTTTTCGGAGCAATGATAATAATGGGAGATGAAAAGGTGAATGAGGTGGAAAGTGATCTTTGCAAACATTTTGGGACAACACTTTTGACTAGAAGTTGGATGTTTTGATGTTTGGATAAAGTATGTTTATGAACTTGAAATATTTAGGGTAGACTCGTGACCTTCAAGATAAAATAGTTCAAAGACGATAACTAGATTTTACTGAGTGCATGGAAAAGGATTCATTTCACATACAAAGTAGCTAAGTTAGGGGTTGGTTTGATTGATAGATGTCCAAGTCCAAAGTGTTGGTGTATTTGAATTTTTTTTTGCAAAGTTTGGTGAAGTGAAGGATGAAATTTGATGAAGGGGTGGATGAAATGTTTGACCCAATGTTGAAGTAGAGTGAACCTTCATTTTCCAAGACCAAGGTAATGAGAAACATGATATACCTCTAAAGTGATAATAGGACTCAATTGATTTTGGAAATAGGACCCAATGATTTTGGTAAAGTGAGACTCAATGATTTTGGATAATGGAACTCAATGATTTTGGACTCAATGTTTGCAATGTTTTCCTTGTCTCAATTTTCTTGTGTTCGAGCAGTCAACGATTTGAACATACATCAATGTGGGGTGTTCATTTGATTTAATCTTGGATTAATGAGGTTTTTTTTACCACAAACACTTGTCTAGGTTATGTTTTCAAACTAAATGCTTATGTCAAAAACATCATAACTTTCACAATGTCCATTTTGTGAAAATCATGAGATTAGAGCCATAATTGCCTATGTTGTCTTTGGGAAAATATGGATTTCAGATTAAGTCAAGATATTTAGAAATCACTAAGGACAAGCAGTAATATCGAGGCTAATTCAAGAGGTATCCATATTTAAACCAAAGTGTTTGAAATTTTTGAGGAAGATAGTGAATGTTTATTTTTGTATCATTTTGGAACCAAGCAAAGTGTTAAACTTACTCACAATCATTACAACCCTAGGTTCAAAATGGTTATATTTGTTGAGTCCCCACTCATATTTCTCCAAACACTAAACAATGTGAATAGTTAGAGATTTGGCAACACTGGCTCCCCTCCATGACACACACTTCTCGAGACCACCAAATCTCAAAATCCTTAAAATCCAGAGATCAAAAGGATTTTTTCTACTTCTACAATTGAATAGTACAAATGTGGGGTGGCTTCAGAATAACTGTTCTTGCCCCAACAAATAATAAGGATTTTTGGCTTCTAAACAAGGGTTCATAATAAGGGCTTCCAGTTTAGGGGGTGCAATTATAAACTCCGTCAAGAGGTCTACCAACCCCTAGAACAAGGGCTTTACACATCATAAAGATACTAGGGGAGATCTATCATGTACTGCTTCCCATTTATCACAATTTTCATTGCAACCACACATTTATATCATGGTTTGGAAGAGCTTGGCTTTAGCTCATTACCACTTGGGTCATTCCCTCCTTTCGAAGTTGGGAGGCTTGCCCTCTAAAGGTAAACACTAGCGAGGAAGTACATCCATAGTTCGATTATCTTCATTCGTATGAACAAAGAGAGAACACATGCTATGCCTTTTTTCTCACACTCGCAAGGGGGTTCAATTTTAATCCAAATTGAAAGATGTAGGTGATTATACAAAGTGTTAAGGAATGTTTTTGTTTCTCAAGATCACCAAATGGTGTGAGAGAATTGCATACACATCCACTAACAATGTTGTAAAGCACAAAACATGACAAACAATTGTAAATTTTAACCCCTCAAAGCAGTGATGAGTTCGTTTTAAGCACCAAATGAAATGTTAAGTTTCCTTGTTCAATTTTAAACCTAAAGTAAAATGATGATGTGAGGGTTCAGTTTTAACCAACTTTGAAAATAAATTTTAAGCCCAATTGAAAGATAATTGGTCTTAAGATTGTAAATTTTAAAACCCAATGAAAATTTAGTGGTCCTAAAACATAAACCAAAGTAGCATATGATGGGTTATAATTGCCCCACAAGTGTCAAAACAATGTTACAATAATTAAAACCAAGAAAAACTAAAAATTAAAATATTCAAAATTTTCTAATTTTTTCTGTGTTGTAGTAAACGATTTTCAGCTAGCCTTCATGTAATTTGGGGTTGACACTGGCGCTCTGGCCCATAAAATGGGCTTTCTCAGAGGTATGCTTTTTAGGGATTGAAATTAGTACCTCGAGAGCTTTCCGATTCGCATTAAATAGATTTGAATTCTTGACCACCAAGTAAAGTTATGGACCCCAAATAAGTTGGGTAATTTTTTCCTAGTTTTCTCCAAATTTGCAAAACTAGTTAGTCTAAAAAGAAAAAAATGAGAAGTTAGTGACATGTTAGCATTTAGATAAAGTCAAAAAATTAAAGCACACATGTTGAAAAAAAATAGTTGTTAAACTTCTTACTAGAGTTGGGCATCTCTACACATGATAGTGTCGTGATTTGAAATATGGGTGTTGCTCTGGTGAAGTTGGGTGTTGCTCTACAACAAAAATAGAGAGTACAATAGCATCAGTATTTGGTCGAGCGTTGCTCCACACAGTAGTGTCATGATTTGAAATCTGGGGGCGTCACAATTTGAAATTGGGGTGTCACCGTTTGAACTTTTCGATACCTCTATATTAAATTAGCATCACCAAATTTAAATCAACGCCAGTGCATTTAATAAACATCAGTGTTTCAAATTGAGATAGCATCACTATATGGTGACACACTTCAAAGGGAGTCGATGTTTTTGATTTGGGCATCGCTGTATCCTGCAAAACAACAAACAAATAAAATTCGAGTTAAAAACTAGTTAAATTGATGGTTTTCCCTCCTAGTGCTGTAATGTGAGATGAGGATTATTAGGGTGAGTCGATTATGCTTGATCCATGATGAATCGAAGCACAATCTATCCACTAAACCTCAATCTACCAAACAAGATCATTCAAATTGAAAGTTAAACTAAGCATTTATGCAAACTAAAAGTTACAAACTATGGAAACAGTTAAATTCCTACTCTAAACCATTTGAAACTTATCCTGTTTTGGAATTAGTGTCATGTTGATGTGGAACAACGACTCTTTTCCCAATCACGTGATCAGTGAGCCTATTTCAATTGATTCTATGGAAGAGAATTGATGAAACCATTGTGATTGAGGTATGAAAACCTAGTTTATGCAAAAATGAACATGATGCAAGCTAAGTTACCATGATTTTATGCTGAAATGAACTAATTATAAATGGCTACTAATCTAAGCTAATTCTAAGGTAAAAAGATGGAAACCCTAATTCATATACAAACTAAGATGGATGGCTGGAAGCCATTAATGAATTCTCTAAGCTATTATGCAACTAAAATGAACTAAAACAAGCTAAAAATGAGTAAAATATGAGTGTGGATGCAAGTGAGTTCAACACCATAAGTTTGCAATTGAAATATGGATCTATTTGTCTCCAAATAGTGACCCATTTATAGGAAAACAAATGAGAAATGGAGGGTTGAGATTTAAAAGATTAATCAACCATCAAAGATGAAGGAGATAAGAGGCATGGATCATGGATTCTCATCAACGAATGAGAATGCATGATGGGATTTAATCAAGGGTTCACATTTGCTCCAAACAAACACACTTTTGACCTGCACACACAAGTCAAATGTGACTTGTTCAAAAGGTTAAAGGGTAAAACTTGCTTAAGAAGCTATGAAAATATCTCTTTCAAAATGATCGAGGAATAAGAATATTCTTTGAACATTCATCTTTTGGGTGAGGAAAGACGTTTTGCAAATCTAAAAAGAAACTTAATCAGGCAAAAAAATCCAGATGTATATTCCAAGGGAATTTGCCTTTTTAGAGGAAAATTAGTTTAATTTCTAATTAGACAAGGTTTAATGATGTAATTAGGGGATTTGGAGGAATAAAGTGATATTTATTAAATAATTTAATAAATGGGAGGGAGAGAGATGAAATGATATTTAATTAAATAACTTAGGGTTATTTAATTAAATAAGATGACTTAAGGAATTAAATTAAATGTTTTGATTTATTTAATTTAATTCAAGATGAAATGTTAGCGTGAAGGGGGATGAATTAACCCGATTTTGATGAATTAGGTTAATAGATGAAACTAATGCAATTAATTAAATAGCTAGGCTAATTTAATCAATTAAGCGAAAAAAGGATGGGTTTAAAGAGGAAATGATGTTAGTTAGCCAATGTGATCCATTGAGACATTTTTAAGTGTCTACACTATATAATGATATTATTTTTTAAAAGCGCTTGCATTATATCCAATAAATCTCTATTCCAATCCCTATGGTGATTGGTCAAATTGCATGGTTGTCATAGTTATAATGAGATGGACATGTGATTATTTGGAATTGTAGGGGTCTCTCAATCCATGTAGGTCCCACTCTGTAGTACTACAATTATAAATAGTTTATGTTTTCTCTATCTCTCTTTACCTTTGTATCTCTTATATTTTTCTCTCTCATGTTTCATGTATTTTTGTCAATTCCTCTCTTTCAATCTTTGTCTCCATCTATATCTCATTTTATATATAAATTTCTATCGCTCTTTATCTATCTACCTCTAGATCTCTTTGTCTCTATCTTGTATTTCTCTCTTGATATATATACCTCATTCTGTATAGAATTGTCTTTCCCTCCAACTCTTTTTTTCCTTCTCTTTGTTGCTCTATCTTTGAAGATCAATTATATATTATAATTATATATAAAATATTATATATAATGATATAAAATATTATATAAATAATATAAAATATAATTTGTATTATGTAAAATATATATTATATATTAATTATAATACCAATTATAGAATATAATATAAAATAATAATAATATAAATATTAGTTGAAATGGTTGCGGCTAGGGCTTCCTGCTAAGGGGTGGGAAGGAAAAATTTTGAATCTGCAAATTTTGCTGGGGTTTGGAGACGACCTTTTACAAAAGTGGTGCAACATGGGAGGTCGCTCATGGAGCTGGGTGGTGGAGATACAACATTGGCCCAGTTTGGTTGTTGGCGCAGGGATCAGATTTACTTTGTTGGGACTCACAGTGGTCAAGCCTGCAAGCCAATAGCTAAGAAGAAGGGTCACAACAGGATGGGCATAGGGAAGGCGGTTGGAGAGCAACATCAGGGTCTGGGAGAAGCCCCAAAGGCCTTGTGCCTAGAAACAAAGGTTTTTCCCCTATGCTGTGCAGATGAAAACCCCTATGTTTTCTTGAATGGGGATTTAGGAAAAGAAGTTGTGGAGAATGAATTTTTTTTGCAGAGTTAGGGCTCATAGGTAGGTTCAGAGGTTTTTGGTTGAGACTTGCAGAGTTGAACTGTTGGATCTCAAAACATTGGAGCCCAATATTGGATGGTGATGTACAAATTTATCCCAATGTGAAGGGTTTCTTTGTGGTTGTGTTTGACAATGAAAAGGATAGGAAAGTTGTGCTTTGTGATTATCAATGGAGCTGGGAGGACAAACATCTGTTAATGTTGAAACCATGGCACCTAGCCTTCAACCCAAATAGTGAATCCTTTGGGATGGTTCCTCTTTGGGTAAGACTTCCAAATCTCCCTCTTCACTTCTATTTTGAGTCTTTATTTGAGGCTTTAGGAAACACATTGGGGAAATTTTTGGATGTTGATGAGGATTCAATAATTTTTTTGCACACTACATATGCTCGTATTTTGATTGAAATGGATATCACAAAAGCTTTGCCTGCGGTCATACTCGAGGGGTGTTTGGGAACAATAACTAGGTTATGAAGGTTTGTCATTTAGATGTCGGGGCTGCTTTAACACTGGTCATATTGCTGAGCATTGTTCTAAACGCAAGAGGGCTAACCAGGCTTTGTGGTGGAAAGATGCTTCTCCCCACCACTATTTGGTGGAGAAGGTGGACCTAGCTTGGAATGATCCAGGTAAGAAAATTGATTACATAGATCCTATCAAACCCTTGTAGAAGGAACTAGGGCTTGCAGTAGAAATTTCTTCTGGGGTGGTGCAGGGTAGTGGCCCAAACGATGATTGTGATGGTCGGTCGAAAGGGGTTCACATGACTTTTTCTGAGGGGAGTAGTGCATCAGATGAGGATTTGGGTGAGCCAACTTGGACAGATGATCAAGAGGAGGTGTGGCATAAGGTTCAAAGCAAGAAGAAGAAGAGGACTGGTGTTTTTAATATGGTTCTTCGTTCGCATGATAAAATAAAGTCAAATATAGGCAATAATAGGTTGTTTTTTGGATGTGGGTTGTTGTTTTTTGTAGTGTATAATTGTTATTGAGCATGGTAATTTCTAAGAAGGGGTAAGGAGGGTAGTTTGGTTTTTCAAGGATGGGGTTTGTCTTGGTGTTTCGGGGTTGTTTCTCATCTAGAATCCTTCTTTGCTGTAATTGCTGATTGTATCTCCTTTCTGATGAATAAATAAAATCATGCAGGGTCTACCTACCTTTTACTGATCAAAATAATAATAATAATATAATTTATTTTATTTTATATAAAATATATATCATATTTATATGTTAATTTATTTATATTATATTAAAATATATAAATTATTAATTAAAATATTTTGACATTTGTATTTAATATTCTTTATTATAGAATATAATTTGTATATAATATTATATATAATAACAAAAAAATAATTATATTACATATAATTATTTTGATATTATATAATATTATTATTAACTGTAACCCTAATTGATATTATATATTATTATTACAATAAATGTAAGTACAAAAAAAACACAAAAATAAACATAATTTAGAAACAAAACAAAAATAAAACACATTGTAGAAACAAAACAAAAATTAAAAAAAA
>VDFB02235055.1:0-10057 GCA_007258455.2 Sequoia sempervirens | reverse complement strand
AATTTCCAGGCCTTTCTACCGTTGGAGATAGATCTCTAGTCCTTTAAAATACCGCGATCGCCTCTTTGATTCCAGCAGATTCATTAATAAGAGTCTTTAAGATGCTCTTTGGCTATTTCCATGTGCCTTTTACGCAACCTCGCGCAACAAATACATCGATGCTGCCTTTGGGAAAAAGTCAATTTTGAATATGGTTTTTTCTTCTACTCCCTACTTTTATCGATATATGAGGTTTTATTAATGAAGATCAGCCATACGCTCGCCAGGTATCCAACCGATAAGCATCATTTTAATTTGTTTCGCGCAAGACAATTGATGATGGGCATGCACGGCGTAAGCTTTGCAAAATATAAACCGGAGTGAGATTCCCCACCCCGCAAAATCATTACGATTGGTATCTCTTGATGCAATTTCCAGCGTTCCGGTGACTTTATGCCGCTATTTTTAAAAGCGATAAACCGCCAAAGTATTCGAATATTTAAAAGATAAAGAGGGCCTTCACTCATGTGCATCGCTTTGAAGATATTTGGGCAAATCTTCGAACAGAGAAGGATATCTATAAAATGGACTATTGCAAGCTTACAGTTGAGCAGGTTATTGATTTTAATCTAACCTTGATTCCGTTACGTCCCGATACTCCATGATCCCAAAGAAATGCCATGCCTCCATCCGCCACAACGTTCCATCCGTTCTATCCGCCCATCCATCGCTAAAAAATCGGTTATTAAATGAAGATGATCACCAATTCCCGCCGACAAAAATCGGAAGTCGATGTAAACGCAAGGAAGGTGGTTCTTCTTCGTGAACGGTGATTAAGTTTCGAGATTAATCAGGTCGAGAACAAACTCGGGAGGAACCGGCTTTAAAAAGTGGTGAGAAATAGAGACGCAGTATCCACATCACGATCGCCAAGAAGAAGTTCTTTCTGGGCCTTCTATTGCTCTATATCGTTTCTCATATTGATGCCGCTCTCCAAAGATTTGTTCCATGTCCTAATTTGATAGTACACACCTTTTTCAACGTTTACGCTCCTATTGAAGTTTCGCTTCCTTCATACACTCAACTTCATCAACTTATGACTGCTTCTATAGAAAACATACATGATAATCTGGAGAATATTTTTGATGCTAATCCAATTTATCCAAACACATCACAGATAACACTTCCAGAAATTGATACATCTGCTGCAAGCTTTGATTGTTTCATGGCTAATGCTGATCATTACAACGCACTATCCAGCCGCTTTGTCGTTTATTCAAACCGAGATAATCTAAGAGTGACAATCAGGACTCAAAACGGAATTGTTGCCGCCCCGGCAATACCGCTAAAGAGTTTCAAACATGACATTCAATCTTTCCTCCATGGCTGTTGGTTCACCACTCTGAAAAAGAAAACAGTAATCTCTCTCCGTATGTATTTGATTTCCAGCAATTGAAGCAGATCAAAGTCAAAAGCGATATTAAGACTGCTTCACCAAGAAGGCGTACGTGTTAAAATGGAAGCCAGAGAAGAACTCTTTGCGTATGCCGTAAGAAAAAGTTTCCATTATGTAAATTCAAGGGTGGATTTAGGCAAGCGTATTATTACGTTGGTGGCGATGCAAGACTTCAAATTCAAGAATCGCTCTGCCCAATATAGTTGCAAATGAACCCTGTTAAAAGCAGCGGCGCAGCCGAAGAAGCGAGGAATTCACGTAAATTATCTCAACAATCTGAAGATTGCCAACCCTTCTGTAACAAGTTATTAACTTCTTTTTTTCACTTCCTCGCCAACCAACCCGCCAACTGGAGAAAACTGCAACAAAAGCCGCCAGCCGATTCCGCAACGCAGCTTCGACGGATCAAAGCATTCAACGGCCGAAAGACATTGAAAGCTCCAACAGCAAAGCAAAGCCGAATCAGACTCTGGAAGCTTCGCCAAAGCTTCAGATTCACCTGAAAAAGACGGAAAATTCCGGTACGATAGACTGAATCAGTTATACCCTACAATAATCTAATCCTACTGGGCAGAAAATACATAGAATTTGAAGAACTCATGACAAATAAATCATTGGTTATTCAAGATCTCATCAAAGATATCCAAGCTACTCTAGAAATGAGCGATGAAGTTCAGCAAGACATCCTTTCTAGCTTTGAGAAAATCCCTTGCAGAATTCTGAATCATGAAGGAGAATTATTTGCAGCTGATATGGTCACTACAGAAATGGCAGCAAATCTTCGTCAAGAGCTAGAATCAGAACATTTTACTATGGATTCGATTCACAAGTTGGTTAATCATAGAATGATCCTTGATAAAATGCAAACTGTTTATGAAGAGCATAGACTAGCGACGATAAGATATTTTGATGTAATCTTGAAGACTGTTGCAGTTGCCAAGAACACACTAGGCCCCGATCCAGCTGAGTTGCAAGAAATTATCAGCAGATTTCAATCTTTCAAAGCTAGGATTGATATAGAATAAAATGTTTTATCATTATGCATTTTTGTTTTTGACAAACTACATGTAAAAACAAATTTTGTAATCGCAAGTGTTTCTTTCACTTGCAATTTTGTAAATTGTAATTACATGTAATCTAATTACAAGTCAAAATAGTTTAAGACTGTAATTTTGAATAAGTCAATTACAAGTAGTTGGTGGTTGAGAGAATTTCTCAAGTTAGTTGGGATCCTCCCACCTTTTTCTCATGACCTCTCTCCTATAAATACTTGAGAGGGTCCTTTGTAACCATATCTTTTTGGCAAGCAAGAAAACTCTACAGAATTTTGTACTCATAAAGACTTTGAGCTTTATAATTACAAGTTGCTCATTTTCAAATAATATCAAAGAGTTGCAGATTTCAGACTTTGTGTTGAATTCTCACTTTGTGTCCATTGTGTTCTTATGTCATTTTGGGGCATTGCTTTGTGATCATTTGAAAATTGAGAAAGATTGCTAGGGAGAGCTTCAATCAAAATATTTTTAGACTTTGTGCTGTAAATGTTGAAGATTGAATTTATAGTTTAGAAGTAAAAGAAGAATTACAAGTCTTTGTGTTTGTGACAACTCCAATTCATAAGTAGTTAATAGATACATCATATCCACAGACTTTGTGCTGTCATATGCTGTATATTATCATTAGAATTATCTTTTAAAAGGGTAGATAGGATTGCAAATTTTCAAGACTTTGTGCTTGAAATTGTTTTCCCTTCCCGAAGTAAGTGACGGAAGTCTTTGAGCTTTCAGGAAACTTCATTTCCTTTCTACAGAATTTATTGCAAGTTGCTGTTAAAATCTATTTTAAAGTTCAGATTACATTTTTTGTGAAGAGAAAAGAATTTAGTCTTTCCTGAAATAAGAGGAAAGATTATCGTTCCACCCATATTTGTTTTTAGTTATTTAGATAGGGGGAGCCTTCCCTTAAATAGGAGAGTTTAACTCACACATTGTGTTGAAATCACCATTTTGCTAAACCTCCTAAGTTTACAAAATATTCAACCAACACATATTATGTAGATTATC
Organism: Sequoia sempervirens; assembly: GCA_007258455.2. NCBI lineage: Eukaryota > Viridiplantae > Streptophyta > Pinopsida > Cupressales > Cupressaceae > Sequoia > Sequoia sempervirens. The sequence goes on along the minus strand of VDFB02235055.1, from coordinate 6,559 downwards.
TATATTAATTTTGCGTGTGATTGATGGATGTTATCTAAGGTAATTTTAGATGTGCAATTATTATGCGTACTGACATTACCATGCAGGACACATTGGTGGATGCTAAGTTGGGAAAGGAAACTAATAGATGATAATGTAGGGGAATCATTCAAAGGAGTCAATTGAAAGACGACAGCGACAAATTCCCCACGACAGTCAATTGTAACTGCCTTGTATTTATGGCATTGGGCAATCGCGGGCGTTACTGCAGCGTTAAGTCCACGTTTGAGCATGCATGTCTGACTGGATTCCCTACAGGCGTAACTGCTCTGCCACTCTTTTCCTTGCTTTCCCTAAATGGTGTCCTCCCAGTTAGTGGGAGTTGACCACCCTGTTTAGCTGGTAGAATAACTATGGATATGAATCTCCTCTTGAGGGGAGAGTTCTAAGTTTGGGATTATTGTTGAAAGATGATATTGATATATTGAGCATTCACTACTTTTCAATACAGCCATGCTGATTACTCTGTTTACATAATTTTCAATGAATGAGATGATAGTCTGAATTTGAGTATTTGAGTTTGTATTAGTTTTAGTGGATACTCATCCAAGGGGGCCCACTTGGTGAGTAATCCTTTCTTTAGAGTAATTAGTTTAGTTGTTATTTTCTGTTTTGTACTTAGTTCAAAATATGGTATTGACTATTCCTGCAGCCACTAGAAGTCCATTTTGTGTTTGTTCCTGCAGCCAAAGCAGACAGAGTAGTTTCCTGTCTGTTCGCCTAGATCTTTATTCTTGTTATGCATTTCCGTTTAGCATAGTTGCTAGTTAATGTTTAGCATTTTCTTTATTCCCTTCCTGCAATCTACTTTCAGTATTGTGTTTCTTAGTTGTAGATTAGAAATGGCTACTTAGGAATTCCTAGTGCACATACAGTGCTGACCCATTTCAAGTCTACGTCCCTGGGTTGACAAGTTAAATGCACCTCCACGATGATTGAATAGCTATTCAGGTTAGATGTCCAGTCTCTGAATTATGGCTATAGAAGCCCAATTAGGAGATCCTTGTAGGAGGTTGACAATTGGTGAAGAAATGCTGAAACGCCACGTCATCATCTTGCAAAGCATTAATTGCCCAAAGGCTAAGGGGGTCAACAACTGGATAGAGGCACTGTTGACTAGTGGAGAAGAGGTGTAAAACACCCAAGGAGGACGTCCTAACCTCTAGAATAGCATTAACGATGACTGGAGTTAACTTGATGCCCCTTTCCAAGTTAACTCCAGGTCCCACTAATTGTGGATGTCTATTTTTGACTTCCATGATTTGTGGATCTCGAATCTCCACTAAATATGAATGTCTATTTTGGAGACACATTTTGTAATAAAGTTCACCTTTAGTTTAGTTTCAATCATTGAGAGTTTAGCTGATTCTTTGTTTAGTTTTAGTTAACTGTTAGATTTTCAAGTTAATGTTATTCACCTACTTTTTAGATAGGAATAAATCTTTGCATTGGTAAGAACTCCATTGTTAATCTCATGATTTAGGGTTGGTGCCATTTCCTTGAGCAATGAAGAGCCTGGGTTCATTATAGGGTCCCTTTATATCACGCCAGTAATTACAGTGTTATTAGTTAAGATACCTACGTTTGAAAGTCCGCACCACTTCTGGACGAGAGTTAATTGTTTGATGAGTAATTGTGCATTGTTAATTCCTTTGTAATTCCCCGCTGAGAAAAATGTGGAAGAAAATCAGAAAGTGCTTGTTGATCCAAATATCTGGAGTTCTTTTCATCGCCTTTGCGTTTATAACTTGTTGTTTCATCTTCCTCGATATCTTTGCTGTTGACACAGCTTGATTTTGTTTACGAATTAAAACCTTCAACCTGTTATGGACAAAACATCACCAAGAATCCGCCATATCGAGAGTCAGACGAAAGTTAATTTGGTACATTCCCCATACTGACAGCCCACCTTTGAAGTTCGAGATCCATCTAATGGTAAAGTTAGCAGCAGCAGTTAATAAAGCCTATATTCCAAATAGAGTTCGAAGCTCAGACTCATTCCGTGAGACGCAGTTGATCAGTACAACCATCTTCGCCGCAGCTTCATGTTTATTTATTAGAGATAGATAGATTGTTAAGTTTAGTCATAGTTAAGATTTGCAGAAACCAGAGAAATCCTTAGCTACGGCGCATTGTGTTTATGAACCCTTGTGTCCTGCCGCTAAGTAAAAAAGATAGGAACATTAGTCTACTGTACTTTTTTACGCATAACATTAGCAAAGAAGGATCTTCCTCTCTATAATCCAAAGGAGCAGTTACTAAAACACTTGATAGATTATAGAGAGGAAGATCCCTCTTTGCTGATGTTATGCATAAAAAAGTACAGTAGACTAAGGTTCCTATCTTTTTTACTCAGCAGCAGGACACAAGGGTGCATAAACACAATGTGTCGTAGCTAAGGATTTCTTCGGTTTCTGCAGATCTTAACTACGACTAAATTAGCTTTAATCTATCCTATTTCCCCAAGATAAATAGAGCATGAGGGCATAGGAGCAGGAATGGATGGTTGGATTACTTGGTCTGACCGTTTCGCCAAAATGAGTCTGAGGCTCTGAACTCTTAGGTCTATGCTAGAAAAGGCTTTATGCAAGCAAACACTCTTTACGGTAAGATGGATCTCAAACTTTCCAAGGAGGAGGAACCCCTGTTTGAGGTATAGGCTGGGAAACAACTTACTAGAAACAACAAGGTACAATGCCTTGGCTAATAGGATTCTCGAGGAGGTGACGACACCTGTCAAAAGTGTAGGTTGAAAGACAATTCATTAAACAACATCAAACGATAATAGTCAACAACAAAATATCCGAGGAGGAACCCCTGTCTAAGGAGGAGATTGAAACAAGTTATAAACACAAAATGTTGAAATAACTCAAATATTTGGATCAAATGCGCTTTTTGATTTTATTCAAATTTCCTCAATGAGTTACAAAGAATTGGGACATGCAAAGGCACGAAATCATGCACAAATGCTCATCAAACTAATTAACTCTCATCCAAGAGTGAAAAAATAAGCACTTTCAAACTTGTCGGCAACAATGACGCAACAATTTTGTGTAGTAAATAAAGGTTAAAAAATAATGAGCCCAAGGCTCTTATTTATAGAACTCAAAAGAGTAGGCAACCCTAAAATCCCTAAAATCTCCTTGAGTTAACAATCAGTTCTTTGCAATCAGCAAGATTTATTCCTATGTCTAAAAGTAGGTGAGCAAACAGTTAACTGGAAATCTACTTCAGTTAACTGAAACTAAACAAAGAGTCAACTGGAAAATTACTTTAGTTGATTGAAACTAAACTAAAGGTGAACTTTATTACAAAATGTGTCTCCAAAATAGACATCCATATTTAGTTGAGATCTGAGATCCACAAATCGTGGAAGTAAAAAATAGACATCCACAACTAGTGGGATCTGATATACATGATCTGTGGGACCTGGAGTTAACTTGGAAAGGGGCATCAAGTTAACTCCAGTCACCATTAATGCTATTTTGGAGGTTAGGACATCCTTCTTGGGTGCTTTACACCTCTTCTCCACTGGTTAACAGTGCCTCTATCCAGTCGTTGACCTCCTCAGCCTCTGGGCAATTAATGCTTTGTAAGATGATGACGTGGTGTTTCAGCATTTCTTCACCTGTCACAAGATGCTGCTGATAGTCTATGCACTTGGCAGCTGTGTCATCTAACTTGGTAGACATGGCTGCAACTTTTCTCAACTTGTAACCATCGGGGTCATCGAGAAATGTGCTACGGATGAGATCCTGGAATTGTTTCTGTACTGTGCCTAGCTCAATGTAGGCACTTCCCTCGTGTTGATAAAGGCAAGGTATGGATATTATCAATGTTCTTCCGAAGTTGATAATACCTGCCACAATATGTCAGTATTCGATCAGTTCCACAGAATTGGCATCATAGGCTTTCACCCTGTATGCCATTTGTTCCCTCCAAGCAAAGAGATGTTCCTTGTTATCTATAGTGGTAACTGATTGGTACGCCACTTGTAAATTTGAGACTATGACTTCATCCCCTTGCCTCTTCTCTACCATCTCTAGTTCTGATTGCTGGATCTTTGCGCAGAGTTCATGTGCTCTGTCTCTCAACTAGTATAGTTTTGTCAATATGCATCATCCTTTGACAACAAATTCCTCCACTTGATTTCTCAAGTGTTTTCCATATGAAATCAGCTAGTGATGGTTTTGCTCCGCGGGGAGGTCTAGAAATTCTCATGGCAAAGCTGAGACGTTTGGGTTACTGTGCATCAGGCTAGATATGTACATCCTCAATTGCAGATTTTCAGCCTTTAAGGCTGCTTTGTCTCTTCCACCCTTAGCCATTCTCTCTTGAACACTCACCGAGGCAATTCCGAGAAGGTCTGCCTCCACCTGATGGGTGGTCTTTCCGAGGTTGACCTTCGACAATGTGAAGTCAACAACCTCTACCTCATATATGTTTTTGTCCTCAGGTGGGGCAGCAGTCTCTATGATAAATTCATTATCTGCATTCCTTTCTACATGTACTTGCTTCTTCAATTTCTTCGCTGGCATGTCTTGAGGGACATGATCAAACTCTACGAAGTCAAGTTGGTAGGACGACCATTCCCTCTTCCTTCCTAGGAGACCCTTAAGCCAGATTGAATCCTGACTAGTCTCGTTGGAAAGAGGAATGTTAGGCCCCTGCATGCTCGATGAATGAGACTGTGCTGTAGCGATGTCTCGTGGTGGAGAGTCCAAGTTGATGGGGACTTGGGACTGCTATGATGGTGGTGAAGTAGGTCGCTCTGTCTCTATCATAGCCACTGTATTCACTGCAACCGCTTCCATCATGGGCTTTGTATCTGCAGTGATTATCTCAATCACTAGCTCGGCTGCAACGGTCTCTACTATCTCAGGAATGTTTGTGGTTGTCTCCACATATAACTCCTGTGCTCTTCCCCTCGTGTGTCCTAACATCCACATGCCTTTGGGAGGATTGCTCCATTGCTTCTATTTGGGCTTCTTCCTTGAAGTGGAAGGTAGTGAAGATTGAATCGGTGGCGGCTCTGTTCAGGAAAGAACTACCTTCCTTGTCTTCTTGCTGTCTAGGTAGAGTAGAATGTTTCTGACAACTCTACTCATTCTTTCCTCTATAGATGTGTTTTCCTTCGCATACCAATCCACTCTTCCGAGTGGTTGTGAGTCTACTTGATCCACGAAGAATGAGGGGAGAATGACTTCCCCTTCATCATCAGATAGGCCCTCAATGTCTTCTGACATAAAGTTAGCAATTTGTGGGAGCCTAAACCACCTATAGTTCCTTCTTCGTACATCAAAGTCATCATCACAATTGACCTAGTAATCTTCCATGGAAGATTCATGTGATAAGTGCTGCTCAAGGTGGGCTACATAAAGGCCTCTTGGATCATACAACCTTCTCTCAATGAGATATTTGAGATTGAGTCTCACCGTCTCTTAGCATATCATTTTGGCATCAGTTGCTGTTTTACATCTATAGAGTCCCATTTCAATAGGAAAGCTTGCAGCAGTCTTCTTCTTAAGGCATAGGTGAGAGTGAACTTCGGCCAACTGCCGTAGGAACTCCATGAAAACTACCCTATTTGAAGGGTAGAGTGGCATCATGGCGAGGTGACCATTGTGTCCATACAAGCGTATATAGGTGAAGTTGGGGAATTGGATAAACCAATCCGCCCAGTCCACCATTGCCTCCTTGGCTGTTGGTGATATACGTGTTGATGTGATTTTTGTGACTGCACCAATTAGCAGAACAAAGTATCCGAAGGCTACTCCATTCTTTCTTGATCAAAGTATTCCGTACGCTAAGATTACGAGAGAGATCGTACGTTGAACTCCAAAGTTCCTACAATGCAATGGAATACCCTCAGTTGGTTCGTTGTGATTTGTTGTTTTCACGAGGGGACTTACACAATTGTTCACAAGTACTTGGCAGCTAACAACAGATTAATGATAAAAGGGGATTTTCATGTGTGATGAGAAGGATTTGGCAGTGAGGTATGTTTTTCCTAAAACTAACCAAAAATGTACTGAATTGAAATAAGTGCAGGATTTAGAAAGTCTAAGTTCTATCCTAAAGCAGGACGTGGGATCAATCTCAGCAGACTTCAACCAGACTCTGCTTTGCCTCGCGTTGGAAAACCTCTACAAAGCCGGTGCAATCTTCAAGGGATTAGCAACGAGTGTTCAAGTCATAGTTTAGCATAAAGACACCATCACGACGACACACCTCCTCGGAAGTCAGCCTCCTAGTAAAGATAGCCTCCAATGTGTTCAGGACTCCATCAAGAATGTTTGTCATGGCCTTTCTGACTCTAGCTGAATCTGCCTGTGCTACATCAAAGAATCCTCGACCTGTGACAACTGAAGAGTACCAGCTGGTGAAGTCATATCTATCACCCTCCTGTATCACGCCTCCTTCAACCAAAGTTTGTAAGGGAGTTTGCATCAAAGCCTCTAGACGCTGAACAACCTTGGTTTGATAGATACGAGCATCGCCCCAAGCCTGATTAACTGCA
>VDFB02235054.1:0-17299 GCA_007258455.2 Sequoia sempervirens | reverse complement strand
TCCATCAAAGAAAACACTTCAATTGAAGAAAGAATGAGTCACCTTATTAAGAACAACAAAATATTCCTAAACCTCAAGAGGAATTGAAAAGAATCTATTCTAGTCATAGAACCGTCGATAGTGTAGTCATCCCTACCTTCTTCTTCCAAACCAAAACCAACAATAAAGGCTATCAGCCACCCTCCAGAAAGTTTGAAGATTGGTAGAATGGCAAAGAGTGTAAGAAGAAAGTTGGATTTCTCTGATGCAATTTAGCAAGAAAAACCAACTGTTGTATCAGAAGTTCCACCAGAAGAGCCATTTCCGCAAGCAAAAGCAGTGCCTTTGTCACCTGATTCTCCACCATCACCAAGGTCTTCTCCAATCCATATTAATTTAGAAGATGAAGAGCTTGATGAAGTTGAAGCATAACCTCCTAGAGAAGTTAGTAAAGACATCATGTCTTGGCTTGAGAACATCTTGGGAAGGAAGAGGAGGAGACCTTCGTATTAGCTAAACTTTGCAAAACTTGACAGTGTTTACCAAGATGCACCTGTAAAGAAACCAAAGAAACAAGTTCATATAGAGAAGAATCAAGATGGTGAGATTATCATTGAGACTATTACAACCCCAGAAGATAAAGATATTGATGAGGTGGAGATTGATGATTTCACAATCATCAAGACCAATCTCAGTAGAAGCACTCGGCATACCAATGTGAACATATTTGAGGTTGTTGTAGAAAATATAAAGAATAGAGTGCTTAAAGGTGGAGAGGATAAGGCAGTGCTCAAGGCTGAAAATCGGCAACTCCGACAATATGTTTCTAATCTACTTCACAACACTTTACAAGCTACTCAATTTCTTCCAATGATTTTAGAGACATCGGCTAATCAACACTAGTTAAGATAGTTGGTTGTATATGGGAAGCATATGCGGGATTGGATAAAGGAGTTCATCATAAAGGGAATTTTTTTTCTTTTAGAGATGTATCAGTTAAGGTATAATTCCCATGATCCATGCCAAGGGGTTCAATAGTTTGAGAAATGTATGGAAGAGGTGAAACCAATGCACAAGATAATAATTTTAGATTTGAAGACAACATATGATTCAACAGTTGCAAAAGAACACAAGAGACAGATTCTTGCATGGAGAGAACAACACCTCTTCAAGGTGAAAACTTATGAAGGAATATTTGAAGACTTAGATGAATATAGATAGAAGGTTGTTGATGTCATAATATTCATAAGTGTATTTGTTTCACGAATCCCTTGTTTATATCATCGTGATGATGGCAGTTTCATTGAACTTGATGAAGTACGAGTTGAGTTCCAGAATCTTATGCATGATAGTTTCAACAGTGATCCTATTGCCATAAAGATGAGTTAGATTCCCATGATTTCAGCAAGATTTGAAAAATTTGTTGATGAGGTCAAGGATTTTCTGAGATCAATTTCAGAAGGTGAGGAAATCCTGGAAAAGTGAAATATGGCTTTAGATAGTATCAATGCTCCTGATAGAGAGGCAGTTTCCAGCTTTTTGGTGGATGTAGTTGAGATTTAAAGCAACAGTGAACTTGACGCTTTCTCTAAGCTTTCTTTCTATTCTTGTCTCATCCTTATCCATTCTTTGTGAAAGAGAAAGAACCAAGTTGTAATAGTTGGCACTTTCCTTTTTTTTTGCTTTCATAGGTTGTCAGTTAGTTGTCATGTTTTAGTTTTAGAAATAAAGCTTGCGAGTTGGAAATTCTTGTTGTAAAAGCAAGGATATTTTAGGGTTTCCTACTACTTTACTTGTGTATAAATAAGGGCAGCCTTGCCCATTTTTCTTTAATGGTTATTGTGATAGAAAATTGTTCAGCCTACTTTTTCCTGCAAGTTGTTATTCAGTGTCAGTTCACTTAGTGTAAGAGAAAGCTTGTATGCCTACCTTTGTTGCAAGATATTGTTCAGTTCATGTGTTACTTGTGTCAATGTATTCTGGTTGATTACAAAACTATAATCATGTTATTGCTACAATCTTGTTGTCCCAGAGGTGTAATCTTTGTTATTTGAAATTTGAGAAAGGAAATTGTATTCTTGCTTTGATGCTTTGATGCTTTGATCTACTGTCTCAGGTTTTTGTTTTATTTGTTATGCTTATATAATATTTATTTTAGCTTGCATCTAAAAGTACAATGAGTCTTAAGGTGTACATTGAGAGTTATTTTATGTGAGTTTTGTGTAAAGAATCATTCCTTTTTTACTTTTAACTCTCAAGCTCTGAGTTTACTTAAGTTGTTAAAAGTGTCATTAGAGTAGGCCTAGTCATAGTTGAAGTTCAAAAAGAGAAAATATCAGCTATGGCACTAGAGTTTTATAATCTTGTGCTCTTAGCTGAACAAAAATATTGGCAATTAGTTTTAGTTTACTTTCTTTAAGCAACATCAACAAAGAGGGAGCTTCCCCTCCTAATTTGAAGAGTAGTTAATCTATGCATAGATTTCCATTTATAATTCACATACCAAAGGTAAAAATTGAAACACCAACAGTTTTATGGCACCCACAGTGGGGCATGAGGCAAAAAACTTCAAGAAATCTTACACTTTATGTCACGAGAATGACTCTCTAGCATCCTACTACTCGAGTTCAATAGCCTGGTCTTACACCTACTATCATTGAACCAAATTTGAGCTAATTGAAGGAGATAAAATAGACATCATCAACAGCCTGAGGAGTTTCATATTCGAGAAGGAAACACCTACTCAGTGGAGAAACATTGGTACCATTCTAGATGAAGAAGAAAGGAAGGTCGGCCTTGAAACTGGAAAACTTATACTACCTCCTCCTATGTGGAATTAGAGAATACTGGCTTACAAAGTTTATACAAGGAGGAGAATAAATCCTCTCTTTCAAGAAGGAGAATTTGGAGAGTCATCGACCATAGTTCCTGAAGCCAAGCAAGAAGAGCCTGAAGTCAAGCAAGAAGAACTTGTGATCCAAATAGAAGTGTTGGGTGATAACAACAAAAATGATCCTAATAACCGCAATTGGAGACGAGCACCCCCGTTACCTTGGGGTAATCAAATTGGACCTTTGGCTTTGGAGGAAAATCATGAACTACCTAAAGGGTCAAGAAAGTACTTTCCATGGTTTCACGACGATGGAACTCAACATCCTGATGATCATATTTTTTCCTTCTCAACAGCTTTCGTTGTTCTTCATGTGGCACATGAAGACATCGCAATGCATCTCTTTATTGAGACCCTTGTGGGAAATTCTATCAAATGGTTCAATCACCTAGAGCCATGTTGCATAAGAAATTGGGCAACCATGACCGAAAAGTTCCTGGAAAGGTTCAATCCCACTGAAGATAGTCACTGATTGTTCACCCAACTCTCAAACTCAACGATGGAGGTCAATGAACCAATTAGGGAATTTGTGGCAAGGTTTAATCACCTAGTCACATGTCTTTGACATACATTCAATCCGTCACCTGAAATTTTGTTGAGTAGTTTCATCAATGGTCTTCCATCTGAGATAGCCTTCTTCCTAAGATTTGCTAATGAAACAAAATTAGATAATGCACAATAGTGTTCCATAGAGATTGAGGACAACATGATTACTTTTAGAAAGTTGAAGATGGATTCTATCAGGCCTTTGGTTTAGAGTTCCGCAAACCCACTACTACATAAGGTGGCCAATGAGATGAATATTATGAAGAGGCAGTTGCCCACACAGCCTACATGCTCCCTCAGCTTGCACCACTTGTGTTGCCTACTCCATAACCATACCAACCTCAGCAACCTTATTAACCTCAACAACCATACCAACCAAGGAGAAATAATTTTCAGCCTTACAAAAATTATAGGCCACAGGGGCCAGCTCCACTAAAGAAAATGGTTGAAAATACACAAAATGCAGTATTTTGCTCCTTTCACGAGATCGATGCACATATTGGATCCACATGTCCTAAAAAATTAAGGTTGAATTAGATCATGGGATTTACTAAAATTGCACCAAGTTCAAGCTTTTTACCAACAATTAGTTTGAATGTTGTCTTACCATAGACAGACAACTTTGATGGTGACTCTGCTATGGGATACTTTGAAAGTGAACCCGCTATTGAAGAAGAAGAAGATCCTCATCAATATTCTCTTGTAGTGAATCCTAAAAAAATTACACATGTGTTTACACGAGCTCAACATCTGAAGGCATGGAAAGAAGAAGAAGAGAGACTAAAAGCACAAAAAGAAAAAGGAAAAGAAGTGGCTTCTGCTTCTAATCCCAAACCTTCTCAAGAGAACATGAAAGTAATTTCTCAAAACATGTCTTCAAAAATTTTTGATATTGTAGACTCCTTGATGAAGACTAAGGTGTAAATTTCTCAACTAGAATATCTCCAAGATCATCCAAAATAGTTGGATAGACTTCTTAAGTTTGTGAAGAAAGGACCTATAATACAATCGACATTGCTCGAATCATTTGTATCAACAAAAGACAATCCTAAACCCTTCTATATCTCTTTGAATATAGGGGATTTCAAACTAAGCAATTGTATCACTGATTCAGGAGCCTTGGACAACGTCATTCCTCTACAAGTAATGAATGCTTTAGGACTTTCGTGCACCAAGATAAAAGAAAAATGTTATTCACTAGAGTCTAAGTCAATGTTGTTGGTCGGACAATTGAAGGATGCTCAAGTGAGGTTGGCGGCTTGTCTTGAGAAAAAGATAATGATGACTATCCTAGTAGTTGGCATTCCAGCTAGATATGGGATGTTATTGAGTAGAAGCTTCTTCAAACATATTGAAGGAGAGATACAAATGGATTGGTCTTCTGCAACTATTCCACTAAAGAATGGTAGTTTCAAGCTAGAGCCAGAGACCAAGTCTTGATTTGTGGTGGTGAAGTCTCAAGATCGTCAAGCCAAAATTCTATATCAAGAAATTGGACTTGGTACTTATGCTATGTTGTTAGAAATATCTGAATAAATTCAAGAGGTTGCATATTCTATAGATAAATGAGTAGATGATCCTAAGTTGTGGACTATGCAGTTTGATGGGAGTTGTTCTACTGTCGGTTCAAGAGTGAGAGTTGTAATCATTTCTCTCAAGGTTCATTTGTATTTGTTTGCATACCACTTGCAATTCGAATGTACAAACAATACAACAGAATATGCGGTGCTCTTACTAGGTCTCAAGAATGCAAAGGATATGGGTATCAAACAACTCAAAGTTGAAGGTGATGCGGAGCTAGTTGTGAAGTAGGTAAGAGATCAATTATGAGTAAGAGCAGACCACCTTCGGCATTACAGAAATAGGGTGTGGAATGCAATTGACTGGTTTGAGGCATTTGATATCAAATTCATTCCACATCTAGACAATAGCAAAGTAGGTTCCCTTGTGGTATTAGCTTCACTTTTTATGCCACATTCTGACTTTCATCATAATGCATTTTCTATTGAGCTTATATACAGGTTGGTTGTCCCTAACAACTATGATAACTAGCAAGTCTTCGATGATGATGACCATATTAAAGATTTTCTTGTCATGGGAGATAATTTTAAAGGGTTATTATTTGAGGGTAGTTCATCTTCTTTCGTAGAATCAGTAACAGAGGTTTTTGATGTGCTAGAAGTTATAGAAGATACGGAAAACCTAGAAGAAAAAGATTCCAATATTATCCAGTTGAAGGGTAACAAGATTCCCAAGGGCTTGGTTTCCTTGGAGAATATATTTGATAGGCATGACATATACATTCAAGATCAGAAGAACTCAAGAGATAAGACTTCTGTTGAATATCATCAAGTAAATATTGGTATTGAAGACAAGCCTTACCTTGTTAATTTGAGAAAATATTGTACTATAGAGGAGAGAGAGGTTTATCTCTCTGTTCAAACAATACCGAGATGTCATTGCCTAGTCCTACAAAGACTTGAAAGTTTTCACACCAAGAGAATTGTCTCATACAATTCCTCTTAAACTTGAAGCGAATCCCTTCAGAAAAAACAAAGACACTACAATTTGCAGATTCAAGATATCATTTACGCAGAAATTTAGAAGATGGTGGATGCCAAAATCATTTTTCCAATTCGTCATTCCACTTGGGTTTCTAATATAGTTCATGTATGTAATAATAATGGAGAAATCATATTTTTTGTAGATTTCAGGAACTTGAATCAATCATCTCTCAAGGATAATTATCCATTGCCAATCATGGAGCACACCTTACAGATGATTACCGGTTCAGAGATGCTTTCTTTACTAGATAGTTTTTCTAGATATAATCAGATTGCAGTGACTAAAGAATATCAGTATAAAATGGAATTCACTACCTTGTGGGGTACATTTTCTTATGAAAGGATTCCCTTTGGCCTTATCAACACCAGTGCTACATTTCAGAGAGCAATGGATTTGACATTTGGAGATTTAAGGAACAAAGTAATTGTTGTCTATCTTGACGACCTCACTATTTTCTCAAAGATATGGGAAGATCATTTTTCACACTTAGGGAAAGTGTTCGAGAGATGTAGATACCACAAAATTTCATTGAATCCTACGAAGTCCATCTTTTGCAGTGATAGAGGGAAAACTTTTTGGCCACGTTGTCTCCAAAGAGGGAACTCGAATTTACCCGATTCAAGTTGATTCTATCAAAAAATTGCCTCTTCCAACAAGCAAAACTGGGGTACACTCCTTCTTTGGTAAGGTAAATTTCATACGAAGATTTGTACTGGACCTCTCAAAGCTGACAAAATATATAGCTGATATGATGAAGAAGTTTGTCTTCAAATGGACAGAAGAAGGAAAGAAGGCATTCGTCACAATAAAAGAAGCTATCAGCTAAGCACTGGTGTTGGTCCATCCCGACTTTAATAAGGATTTTATCCTTTATTGTTATACATCATAGCATACTTTTTCTGCCATACTAACACAGAAGTTGGATGAAGAAACTAAGTCTCCAATTGCTTTCATGAGTAGTAGTTTCAAAGACAATGAGTCATGATACTCTCATATTGAAAAGAATGCATATGCAGTGGTTTGAGCCATAAAGAATTTCAGATTTTATACCTTGAATTCCCACATGACTGTGTATGTCACTGATCCAACTATTAAAAGTGTGTTAACTCAATAGGAGATGAGCACAAAGAGAGGAAATTAGGTCGCAAGGGTACAAGAGTATGACTTGGAGATCAAGCCAACCCAACTCGTTCATGGGAGAGGTCTTTGTCAATTGATAGCAGAATATGGTGATAAGAAACACAAGGTTGAGGGTGAACCTAAGCCTGAGCCTAAAGTAAAAGAGGATCTTCCTATGGTCTTACTTGTTGATTCAGTAGATGAGTGGTATGTTGAAATTTGGTACTACATGACTTATGGTGAATTTCCAACCCACATAGACAAACAACAGAAGAGAACTCTAAAGTTGAAAGTGTAGAACTTTATGCTTTGGAATGACGTTCTGTACAAGAAAGGGCTAGATGGAACATTTTTGTTATGTGCTAACAAGGACCAACAATGGCATTTGTTGGAAGCTTTTCATAGTCAAGCATGCAGTGGCCACTTTTCATCAAGGGTTAAAACATTCAAGATCCTACGAGCATAGTTTTTTTTGGCCAACTATGTTTCACAACGCATATGAATGGGTGCACATATGTCAAATGTGCTAGCAGTTTGTTGGCAAGCTTAAGTTGGCAGTCATTCCTCTCAAGCCAGTTGTCATAGACGCTCCATTTCAGCAATGGGGTTTGGATTTTATAGATCCTATCAACCCATTTTCATGAAAGGACATATTTATTTCCTAATAGCCATAGATTATTTCACCAAATAGGTTGAGGCCATTCCAACCAATCGGGCTACCTCAGAAGTTGTGTGACTTTTTGAAGGAAAATATTATTTCGTGCTTCGAGGTGCCGCGCAAAATTGTGACTGATAATGCAACATGTTTCTCATATGAGAAGCTACTGGAGTTCTATTTTTATTACAATATTATTTTATCACATGCATCAGATTATTACCCTCGGGGTAATGGACAATCCAAGTCATCAAAAAGGAACATAGTTACAATTGTACGCAAGTTAGCTGATTCTATTCAATGGACTTGGCATAAGAAACTCTATGACGCTCTCTAGGGTCATAAAATTACTCCCAAGAGATCCATTGGTACTTCACCCTTCATCATCACAAAGGCTATGTTACCTCTCACACTAGAGTTGTCTGCCTTGCAGCTGGTATCCGCAGTAGAAGATGGGGAGTTCACAGATCCAATTGAGAAGTGTATCATGTACCTGAAGAAGTTGCAAGAAGAGACGGTGGAGGTTATTGATAGAATCACTCAACATCAGGAGCGAGTGAAGAAAATTTTGATAAGAAAGATCGCCAATGATATTTCGAGGTTGGAGATCAAGTCCTATTGTGGGAGAACAGACACGAGCCCAAGGGGATGCACAAAAAAATTGACTCCTTGTGGTTGGGGTTGTTCATGATCCATGAGCTTGCAAGGGAGAACACTTATATTCTCTTGCACTTCGATGGAAGGCTCCTCCAGCTACCACACAATGGGCAGTATCTAAAGCACTTCATCCCTTCAGGGGTGGAGTAATTTTCTATAAATAATTTCCTTTTTATTTTCGTGATGTGTTTCCCCTTTCCGTGATGTGTTCGTTATGTTGTGTTTCCCCTTTCCTTGAAATTTTTGTCGTGTTTTAGGTGTTTAGGCATCTTGATTTAAGTGATTTTTAGGGAAGTTGCAACTTATAGGTGATTCTAGGAAGTCCTATCATAGGTGATTTAGGGAAAAAGTCTTGTGATAGGTGATTACGAAATGTTGTTGGCTCCAATGCCCAACAAATGATGCACTGGTCTATGCTTAAAATTCTAGAGATTCATGGCTCTCCTATGATGTAAGTATCCAACATGGTCCCCAGATAGAGCCAAATGTTGTACCCCAGATTAAAAAATTTGCTACACTCAGGCATTTTGAAGAAATGGTCAAAAGTCTTGTAAAAAACTATCAAAAAGGTCAAAACATGGATTTTGCATGTCATGCATGTTGGTCAAAAACTCAAAATTTTCAAAATCTAAGGATTTGGGTCTGCTTAGAGTGACCTAGTCTACAAAATACAAATCTCATTTTTTTGGCCCTAAATTTTCGGAAATTTTCTAAAAATAGACTTTTATGGGTTTATTTGGGTTTCTTCTCAAATGGATGTTGGAGATTTTTTCTAAAGATAAAAAATTTCTAAAAATAGAATGTCCACTCTTAGGGTTCAAACTGATTTTGATTGGCTTAAAATACTTCCTCATTAGGTCGGTCCAAAGGAGAATCGCCAAAAGATCGGGCTTTTTCTCTAATGGTTCAATTCTACTTTTCTAGGAGGCTAAACCGAGCTCTGAAGTAATCGAGGTTGCACACCCCGTGTTAGATTCAAGGTCTCAAGCACTGGCTACTTATCAATAAACAAATGACATATGCTTGAAGAATGAAGAACTAAGGAGCCTAAGCTGAAGGAATCTTGAAAGTTGCAAATTTTGAATAAGTTTGGAGATCCTAGGCGCCCCTGCTTAGTCTAGGCGCCTAGCCATTCATGCCAGAATATTTTTCAACCCTGGTTGTTGAGAATGAAGCAAACAGTGAGAATGAAGGAAAAGTTGAAAATTTCAAATAAAAAACTAACACTAGAGAGTAAAGGCGCCCATGCTAACTAGGGGTTCCCAGCCTTTCAATGTGCCAAATGATGGAGTTAGGGTTCATGCCACCAAGATGTTTTGTTCAGAAGCTTTCTGGCTCCGTAGTGAATCCAACAATAGGTACATTAGATCAATCTATTAGCTATAATCTCATATCAAACAGAGGAGTTCCATCAAGGAGCAAATTGGAAATTATGGAAATTACCAAGAAAAAAATCTATCTCTAGGATCCTTGGGTGCCCCAACTCGCCAGGGGCGCCTAGGGTTTTGGAGGGTTAGATTCAAAGATTAGGGTTTGCAAATATAATCATTGTCTTTGGAATTCTTCAAGCTATCGAGTGGATATCCCAACCAAATCATTGAATTCATCAATTGTCAGAAAATTCAGATAAAACGGAAGACAAAACATGAGGAACAAAATAGATCAAAATTGAAGGTTGAAAACATCCAAAAATGGTTGTCTGGAAATCATGGATGCCCCAGGTAGCTAGGGGCACCCAAGCTTTTGAGGATCTTAAAGTGAAAATTAGGGTTTTTCACCTCCAAAACATTTCCTTCAGAATTGATTAGGCTTTTCACCAGATTCATTAGCCAGCTCATCAGATTTCTTAGGCACCAAATATCATAGATTGAATGGAGGGGTAAAATTGTGGAAAACATAAAAGTCAAAGTTGAAAGATGAAAACCATTTAAAATATTCTAACTCTGGAGGAGTTGGAAACCCCAGCTAGCCAGGGGCACCCAAGCTTTTGACCCCCCAAAACTACTTTTCCAAGCTAGCCACCTCTAGAAGATCTTTCACATAATACTTCAAGCTATCCAACACATCTGACAACTAGTTCATTGGGCCATTCAAGCATTTGGAAATGAAAAATCAATAGAGAATCCATCTAAAGGATAGAAAACATAAAAATTGAAGAACATCATAAAAATGGCTAACACTAGGAGCCATGGGCGCCCCAGGTATCCAGGGGCACCCATGATTTGGGGGCCCAAATGATGTTTTTAGTAGACATTGCCTCCAGATCAATCTTCTATGATTTGGTCAGGCTCTACAACAAGATCATCTGCTAGCTCATAGGATCAATTTGGTGGCCGAAATGAATATTAAATTGAGGGCATATTATCAAGCAAAAGTTAAAAATTTCAAAAAAAATGGCTAACACTAGGATGCATGGGTGCCCTAGCTATCCAAGGGCGCCTAATTTTTCATGCCTTAGTGAAATTTTCAAATTTCCTCATGCATCGTCCAAACAATGTCCACATTCGATGAACCTGCTCAAGATTGGCTTCAAAAGATTTAAAGCTGGAGAATAAAGCATCTATTTTCATCCACAAAACCTATTTAAGATGTATTTGGCATTCATTATTAACACATTTTTGCAAGTGGCGTCCAAAGGAGGAGACATATAATTTTCTTAATTTCAAGCTTTGAAGGCAAAAACGTGGTGCTTTTTCAAAGTTCTTCATATTTTCTTGATCAAATCACACAAAGGCTCGCTTTTTCATGCTTCAAATTTCTAGGGTATCAATTTTCAGAAGAAGGGGGTCATCTTTTTCAATTTTCAACTATCTAGGTAGGCTTGGTTTTTGATTCTCTATAGCTTTGGAAAATTTAAAAAAAATTCAGAACATTCTTTTTCTACGCATGTCCAAGAAACCTTTAGTATTTTCAAAATCTAATCAACTGGGTCTCTCTGAAACGTGATTCTGCACAAAACCCAGCTCTCAGCTTTTTTGGGAGAATCCTAAAATTTTACGGTTTCTGCTTTTTTCAATTAGCCATCACTATTTTCCAAAATGAACAATTTGGGTCTTTCTGAAACGAAGTTCTCCACAAAACCTAGGTCTCAACTTTTTTCTAAAAAATTGCTTTTACAAGAGAAATCAGCCTTCCATTTTTAGCAATTTGTGCAAAAACTGTTTGAACATAGTCGATTTTGTAGTCAAAATTTGAGTTTTTCAACATGCAATACTCTCCCATGGAATTCAGAACCAGGTCAATGTTGTATCATGATATCATCAAAACATTTGAAACTAATTTGCATCATATAAATGTAGTGTTCAATTTGTGTGCTTTGGAAGACACAGTAAATATTGCAATCAGACATCTTGGTCATTCAGGATTGCATGCAACAGCTTCAATTCTCATCTCAATGCAAAGAATAGAGTTTGTAATTTCTTGTGTCAAGCATTACAACCTAGCAACATGATAAATTCAAGCAGCAAACGGAAGAATTGTTTACAGCCTCAAGCCAAACGATGTTGAAAAGTGCTTTTCAATACCACCTTGGCCAACAAATTTGGTCATCTCCATTGAAGAATGTGAAAAGGTGCGGCACATGAACAAGGAAAAATACCAAAAGAAAGTTGCACAAAGATGGTTGAAGGAGAAACACAACACCTTGCCAAAGAATGTTGAGTGTGGAGAATTCAAGGAGTTTGCAATAATAATTACTCTACTCAACCGAGTTACTAGTCAAGTAGAAGCCACTAAATTCCAGCCTTGGATGTTTTATATCATCTCTCACATCATTAACAAAACTGAGCTCGATGACTGGCCAACTTTGATCAGTGATAGTCTCCATCATCAAATGATCAAATATTTCAAAATCCATGAGTTTCCCATGATTTCATATCTGGTCTACCTAGTGGCCTTTCAAGGAAAATTCAGAGGATTGAATGTCAAAAAAACTCTAGATGTACAACATGTTTATCATCATTACCCTTAGCTATATTTTTCAAATTCAGCACATCATTCCAAGCGAGTGAATGATGCATTCTTGATACATATATTGAGAGACTTAGAAAATGAGTTGCATGTACAAATTTCATTTCTTTCCAGGGAAACAATGGTGGAGTGGGCTGATTGGTTTATCCAGTTTCCTACCTTCACCTACATCAAAGTGTATGGCTTCTCAAGTACTCCAGTCATGTTTCCAATATATCCCACAAATGAGGTGGCTTTCATGGATTTTCTGAGCCAAGTGTATGAATTTCACACATTCTTATGGAACTGAAAGAAGGTTGCTTTTAGCTTTCCAATTGAGATGGGTATCTAAATATGTAGATTGTCAACGGATGCCAAGGTGATCATGGGCAATGAGTTGTCTAAGTTTGGCCTCAATTTGTTCAATGAGAGGTGATCATATGATCCTTGTGGCCTTTTTGCATCCCTTCTTGGTCAAAATCAAGCACATGTGCCTGCAGTTGAAGGTTTATGGGATAATTGCAATGATGAATTTGAAGTACGAAAGCGTAGTAATAGAAGATTCACACCCTAGTAGATAGTTGATTTCCTATCAGAAGATATAGAAGGATTATCTGATGATGATGAAGAAGTACTTCTTCCTATGTACGACAGAAATCAAATTGAGCAGCAACCACTTCCACAAGCCAATTGGTCCATCAAAGAAAACACTTCAATTGAAGAAAGAATGAGTCACCTTATTAAGAACAACAAAATATTCCTAAACCTCAAGAGGAATTGAAAAGAATCTATTCTAGTCATAGAACCGTCGATAGTGTAGTCATCCCTACCTTCTTCTTCCAAACCAAAACCAACAATAAAGGCTATCAGCCACCCTCCAGAAAGTTTGAAGATTGGTAGAATGGCAAAGAGTGTAAGAAGAAAGTTGGATTTCTCTGATGCAATTTAGCAAGAAAAACCAACTGTTGTATCAGAAGTTCCACCAGAAGAGCCATTTCCGCAAGCAAAAGCAGTGCCTTTGTCACCTGATTCTCCACCATCACCAAGGTCTTCTCCAATCCATATTAATTTAGAAGATGAAGAGCTTGATGAAGTTGAAGCATAACCTCCTAGAGAAGTTAGTAAAGACATCATGTCTTGGCTTGAGAACATCTTGGGAAGGAAGAGGAGGAGACCTTCGTATTAGCTAAACTTTGCAAAACTTGACAGTGTTTACCAAGATGCACCTGTAAAGAAACCAAAGAAACAAGTTCATATAGAGAAGAATCAAGATGGTGAGATTATCATTGAGACTATTACAACCCCAGAAGATAAAGATATTGATGAGGTGGAGATTGATGATTTCACAATCATCAAGACCAATCTCAGTAGAAGCACTCGGCATACCAATGTGAACATATTTGAGGTTGTTGTAGAAAATATAAAGAATAGAGTGCTTAAAGGTGGAGAGGATAAGGCAGTGCTCAAGGCTGAAAATCGGCAACTCCGACAATATGTTTCTAATCTACTTCACAACACTTTACAAGCTACTCAATTTCTTCCACAAATTCTACAGACATCATTGATCACACTAGTTAAGATGCTTGGTTGTATATGGGAAGCATATGCGGGATTAGATAGAGGAGTTCATTATCAAGGGACGATTTATGATTTTAGAGATGTATCAATTAAGGTATAATGCCCATGATCTGAATCAAGGGATTCAAGGGTTTAAGCAAAGTAAGGCAGAGGTGAAACCAATACAGGAGATTATCATCACAGATTTGAAGACAACATATGATTTAGTGGTTGCAAAAGAACACAAAAGATAGATTCTTGCATGGAGAGAACGTCACCTCTTCAAGGTGAAAACTTATGAAAGAATATCTGAAGAACTAGCTGAATATAGACAGAAGATTGTTGATGTCCTCATATTCATAAGTATATTTGTTTCAGCGATCCCTTGTCGGTATTGTCATGATGATGGCGGTTTCATTGAACTTGATGAAGTGCAAGTTGAATTCCAAAATCTTGTTTGTGGTAGTTTCAATAGTGATCTCACTACCAAAAAGATGAGTCAAATTGCCATGATGTCAACACAATTCGATAAAGCAACTGATGAGGTCAAATATTTTCTAAGATCAATTGCAGAAGGCGAAGAAATCCTAGAAAAGTGGAATTTTGCTATAGATAGTATATTGATGCTCCTAATAAAGATGCATTTTCTAGCTTTTTGGCAGATGTGGTCGAGATTCAAAGCAACAGTGAACTTGATGGTTTCTCTGAGCTTTCTTTCTATTCTTGTCTCATTCTTATCCATTCTTTGTGAAAGAGAAAGAATCAAGTTGTAATAGTTGGCACTTTCCTTATTTTTTGCTTTCATAGGTTGTTAGATAGTTATCTTGTTTTAGTTTTAGAAATAAAGCTTGCATGTTGGGAAGTCTTCATTGTAAAAGCAAGGAGATTTTAGGGTTCCCTACTCCTTTTCTTATGTATAAATAAGGACAACTTTTCCCATTTTTCTTTAATGGTCATTGTGATAGCAAATTGTTGAGCCTGCTTTTTCCTGCAAGTTGTTATTCAGTGTTAGTTCACTTAGTGTAAGAGCAAGCTTGTATGCCTACCTTTGCTGCAAGATATTGTTCAGTTCATGTGTTACTTATGTTAACGTATTATAGTTGATCGGAAAATTGTAAGCCTGTTATTGCTACAATCCTGTTGTCCTAGAAGTGTAATCTTTGTTATTTGAAATTTGAGAAAAGGAAATCTTATGCCTGATTTGTTGCTTTGATCTACTATCTCAAGTTTCCATTTCATGTGTTTCACTTATATAATCTTTGTTTCAGCTTGCATCTAAAGTATAATGAGTCTTACGGTGTGCATTGGGAGTGAGTTTATGTGAGTTTTGTGTCAAAGAATCAATTCCTTGTTTACTTTTAACTCTCAAGCTTTGAGTTTACTTGAGTTGTTAAAAGCGTCATTAGAGTAGGCTTAGTCATAGCTGATATTTAAAAAGAGAAAATCTCAGCTACAATGCCAAAGTTTTATAACCTTGTGCTCTTAGTTGAACAAAAAGATTGGCAATTAGTTTTAGTTTACTTTCTTTAAGCAACATCAGCGAAGATGGAGCTTCCCCTCCTAATTTTAAGAGCAAATAATTTGTGCATAGTTGTCGATTTCTAATTCACATACTAGAGGTATGAATTGAAAATGACAACACATAGAAGCAAAAATCATGAAAAATTTGTGGTTAATAGTGAATCATTTTGTTTTGCAATTTCACCCCCTAAAAAGTTGCAATTTGTTTGAATAAATCTCAATCATAATCCCAAAAAGATTGCACGATAAAAACTTTGAAATCATATATGTAAAGATAGGTTCTAACAATTTTTGACATTTTTTCCAATTTTGACCTTGACCTACAATTTTTTCATTTGGCTAGGGTTTTATACACATTTTTGGTCCAACTAGGGTTTTACACACATTTTTTTCTATCTAACTAGGGTTTTGCATGCATTTTCTTTTGTTTGTTTGAAGGCAAAGTAAGTTAGGTTGTTTACTTTCAATTGTTATAAAAGGTGAACACATGAGAAAAATTCTAACAAATAAGTAATAGCACAACTATCATATTTTTTTCATCCATGATGAATTTCTCAAATGCATGGAGATGATTACCTTGATTATGATGATGAGTTATGAAAGGTGAATATAAATTATTTTGATAATGCCTTGTTCATCCCTTCTACATGAGAATGAACATCTTACCATTGTTGTAATGTCACAGGTAGTTAATTCCTTCCCTTTGCATAATATTTATGAATATCAACATTAATCTTCCTTTCCACTTTCTAAAGCCCTCTATGTGGTTCATCGATAGCTAATGTTCATGTGTTATTATTAATTTTAGTTTTAGGTGTATTAAGTATTTTAATTAGTATTTAAATTTAATAAGTTTAATATTTATTATTAATAAAATTATAATATTTAGAGCTATAAAATGATAAATTATATTTTAGTATACTAATTATTATATTATATAATAATATATCTTTTAATTTGTATTTACTCTGTTTTAATATTTTTAATTTGTATTTATTTGATCTTATTATATTAATATTATATAATATATAATTATATATAGATTGTCATATCCAATTTGCATTAGGGTGTTAAAAATAATAATTGTATCCATATTGGATAGTACTATTTTAGAAGGTTTTGAAAAATAGTTGTATCAATATCCATATCTAAGCAACTCTATTAATAAAACTATTAAATCTATCATAAAGGAATATAAAAAGGTTGTTACAACGGTGTGCATTAATTAGCATTCAATCTTCCACAACATTAACCACTCGTGGATATGGAATAGACCATAATTCTAATTTCTATGTAACATCTAGTGTTGATAATTCTTGTATAGACTAATCCTAATATCCCTTGTTAATGTGGGAAAATAACAACTCATCCATAGTGATTGAAGACCTAAGGCTAAGTCTCACATTTTATAAGAATTGATCTTTGTCTTCCTCTTAACACATCTTACAAAGTAGATTATAATTGAAAGTGTCAAAACTATTAGTATCTAGTTATCATTTATGCATTATGTGTGATTGAGACCTCCATCCATGCATCATTTTGTTTTTCTTTGAGAGGGTTTTTCCATAGGGTTTTTTTCCTTTTCTCCAGTTGTGAGAGATTGCATTGTAAATGGATACCTAACATGGTTGTGTAGTCGAGACCCATATTGCATCTTCATTTTTGTATAATAATTCTCCCTAAGTTACACTTAAGGGGGGGTGTTGGAGTAAATGGTTTTTACCATTTACCCGCTTAAGCTTACTTAGGTAGAATAGTTTAATTAATTATTCTGGGTAGTTTTGCTTCCCGTATCAGGAAGTTTTATACCTATTACCTTTTATTTTTCCTTTAAAAGGTTGTACAATATGTAATTTATGCAT
>VDFB02235053.1:0-65034 GCA_007258455.2 Sequoia sempervirens | reverse complement strand
GAGGTACTAAAAGAATTTTTGCAGTTTTGTTATTGTGTATTTAGATTGATATTTCGATTTTCAGTAAGATGTTGGATGAGCATCTGATGCATATTCAGAGAGCCTTTGAGAAGTTAAGAGAAGAGAAACTATTGATTAATCTGAAGAAGTGCAGTTTTGTGAAGAGGGAGTTAGTGTACTTTGGGTTTGTTGTCTCAGCAGAAGGTCTCAAGATGGACCCAAAGATGGTGAAGGCTATTCTGGAATGGCCCACCCCAAAAACTACTACCGAGGTGAGATCTTTTCATGGTTTGGCTAGTTTTTATAAGAAGTTTATTAGAAACTTTAGTAGTATTTGTAGACCCCTGACTGAAACAATGAGAGGGGATAGAAAAGAATTCAAGTGGAGCACTGGAGCGGCAAAGATTTTTGAACTATTGAAGCAGAAGGTAATAGAGCAACCTGTTCTAGCCCTCCCAGATTTCAACAAGGTGTTTCATGTGGATTGTGATACCAATGGTTGTGCCATTGGAGCAGTGTTGAGTCAAGAAGGTAAGCCCATTACCTATTTCAGTGTAAAGTTAAATGATGCCAAGAGAAAGTATCTGTATATGATCAAAAAATTTATGCAATAGTTCAAGCATTAAATAAATAGAGAAATTATTTGTTGCCGAAGGAATTTGTTTTATATACTGATCATCAGGCCTTGCAATACCTAAATAGTCAAGGAAAATTAAATCAGAGGCATATGAAATGAGTAGAGTTTTTGTAGAGTTATACCTTTGTTTTGAAATATAGGAGTGGGAAGTCAAATAGGGTTGCAGATTTCTTAAATAGGAGGCATACATTGATGACAAAGATGCAGATTGAAGTGGTTGGGTTCAATGAACTTAAGGCACTATACGCAGAAGATCTTGATTTTGCAGAGGCTTGGAAAACTTGCAAGGAACCTATTACAGTGGATAGGATAAGGTGGCTGGATTTCCTAATCCAGAATGACATGTTATTTAAGGGAAGTCAATTGTGTATCCTGATGAGTTCCATGAGGGAGAACCTGATAAAGGAGAAGCATAGTGGAGGAATGGCAAGACATTTTGGTCGGGATAAGACCATTGCCATTATCAGTGAGCATTATTATTGGCCTTAATTGTCACAGGATGTGAAGAAGTTTGTACAAAGTTGCAAGGTATGTAAGATGGCTAAAGGAGTGAACCAGAATACAGGCTTATATCAGCCCTTACCTATACCAGAGAGGCCATGGGAGGATATAAGTATGGACTTTGTTCTTGATTTGTTAAGGACACAATGAGGGAATGATTCAGTCTTTGTGGTGGTTGATAGGTTTTCAAGATGCGGTACATTTCCATTCCATGCCGGAAGACCCATGATGTAGTCCACATTGGCCGACTTGTTCTTTTCAAAGAGGGTGGAGGCTACATGAATCGCTAAAGAGTATTGTTTCAAATCATGATACCAAATTTGTGGGGTACTTTTGGAGGACCTTGTGGAAGAAGTTGAAGACAGAGTTGAAGTTCAGTTCTGCACACCATCTACAAATAGATGGGCAGACAGAGGCTGTTAACAGGAGTCTGGGTAACCTACTAAGATGTTTTAGTAGGAGATAAATCCAAGTGATGATTCTTGGATTCTACTTATGTAATTTTCTTCCAACAATTACATAAAGTCAATAAGGACTGGTAGATCACCATTCCAGATTGTGTATGGAGGTATCCCCAAAACAGCTCTAGAATTGAGGAAGATGGACCAAGAGAAGAAAATAAGTGTTGAAGCTGAAGATTTTGTAGAACACATCAAGGATATACATGAGAAGGTAAGAGAACATATTAACAAGATGAATATGCAGTATAAGGCTAAGGCAGATCAGAAAAGAAGGAATAAGGAGTTTTAGATTGGCCATGAAGTAATAGTCCACTTGAGGAAAGAAAGGTTTCGTGGGAACCTATACAAATTAAAGAGAAGAAATTCGTATCTCTGTGAAGATTTTCCAGTTAGCTTACGATTCAAGGAATGCATATGAGGGTAGAGTTGCCTGGCTGAACCAAGATTTCCTCAGATTCAACATTTTATTTAATAGAGCATCATGAAGGTAGCCCAGTTTAATTCGCAATAGGGGCAAAAGATGGCATTCCAAAAGACCCATTTCCGTAAAGGGGAAGGAGATTGAAGCAATCTTGATAGTCATGTGGGAAGGAGTACCAAAATAGGGCAGAGGAAGAATATCTAGTGAAATGGCAGGAAGGCCGTGAAGATCTATATCCTGGCTATCTAAGGCAACGGTTGATCTGTTGGGTTTTCCTCAACCATCGGAGACGTGATGGGGTCACTTCTCAAACTACCCTGGGTGTTTGATGCAGGAGCATCTAGTGGTGTAAGGGCAATCTTGCATCACCCAAAATAGTTAAATTTCAAGTTTCTCGGTTTTTAGATGTTTTTACTTTTTTGGATACCTTTTTTGTCATAATGAAATTTCCAATTTATGGTTTTTATTTTCTATTCCTAGGTTGAAAGATATTGCATTTTTAGTTTCCGAGATTTACACCTAAAAATCTTCCGAGTTAGATTTGAGGCATTTAGATTTCTCAGAATGGCCTCGAAACTTGCCAAAATTGGCATAGCCAATTTCAAGCACGTTATTGACTTCGATACTTTTCCAATGGTTCAAACAGTTTGCGAATCAGAGTCCCAAATCAAAAGTTATGGCCCCGAGAAGTTGGCGCACTTTCTAGAAGATACAATTGCAAATGTTCTTTTGAAATTTGAACTTCAAGTTGTAAATTTTTGGCGCCAAACCACCTAAACTCAAATTTGAATGTTGTTTTGGCTCCAACTAAAAAGGAGCTCTATTTATGGGCGGGTTTCTAATTTTTGTGTAACTTTTTTGGGACAAGCTCGCATATTGTGAAAGGGTGATTATATAGCTTTCTGTAACTTGCATGTGTTGTAGAACTTGGGGATTTGAGATCCTCTACATGTAAGAAGCTCCATTTTCTGAATAATAAAATTATTCTCTTATTTGTGGGTTATTTTCTAAGTCTCAGGTTGCACCCTCATCAATTATTGTCAAAGAAAGGCCATGTTTCCAATGGTGAAAGTTCTCTAAACAATGCTGATTAGCATTTTGCTTTATTTGGCTTTGTGCTAGGTGTAAGTTTCCCTTTAGGGTGCAAAGAGTGGTGTCATGTGCATGAAGGGTGGAATCCACTACATGTTCCTTTGAGTTCCCTAGTATGTATGTATAGAGATATGGTAGCAATTGACCATACACAAATTGATATGGAGTCATCTTGGTTGTGTGATAAGTGTTATTATACCTCCATTCACTCAATGGAAACCATTTGGCCCAACAATGTTACTAATTAGAAATAAAGCAACCTAAATAGGTCTCCAAGTATTTATTGATAATTTTGATTCAACTGTGAACTTGTGGGTGATATGTAAAGCTCATTTTAAGTGGGTAATACGGCATTGGAAAAGTTTTCTTATTTTAAATGATTAGTGAAAATTGGATAATGATCATTGGAAATGAAAGCAAGTATGTCATAGAGGCAACAAAATGGTCAATGAAAGTCTCTGTAAATGTGAAGAAATAATAGGGATGGGATAAAGCATAGAAATAGGCATATTTAGAGAGATACCACCACTAGAATAATTAATTTTCCAACAAACAAACTATGACAAGATATTATTGAATCCCTTCACTTTAATTAATAAATATTTGTATCAAACCAGTGTGTTGTCCAAAGGATATATGCAACAAGGATAGTTGGGAATATCATTTAAGATTTTTTCCTAACTTTTGAAGATAAACCTTTCACCCACTCAAATGAAAGTTCAAGGGAAAGAAATATGAAATCATGATTTAAACTAAAATTTTAAACAAAATTCTTATGTTTTTAAAATAGAATATATATTGAAACAAACTTATTCTAATTGATGAAAAAACTATATTGAGTTGAAATATTTTATGAAAGAAATATTATAAACATCATTTAAATGCTTCATTTTGGATATCTCTCTAAATCATATCAAAGTGAAAATAGAACAAATCTTCACAACCATACAACATAACAAATAACCAACACTTTAACAATTATTACACATGTTACATTAGAAATTCAACAATGGAGAAGCACTACTCAAAGGCATCAAAATTGTTGTTACTCTGGGTATGAAAAATTTGCATATAGAAGGTGACTCTATGACAATGATTGACTCTGATAATCATTGTCGTTATCAAGGATGGAGTATTAGAGATATCTTTCAGGACATAATTTTTTTGATTTTTAAATTGGAAAGGAAGAATTTGTCTCACATATTTCGTAAGGGGAATTAGGTGGCAGATGATCTTGCAAACCTTGGCTCTTTGTGGAGTCTATCCAAATGTTGGAGAAGACTAGGGACTCTCCCGGTGAATATACAAGGATTTATCCTTGCTGAACAACAAAGTATAACTATTAATGATGGAGGTGAACCTTGTTGATCTGGGTGAGTACATGTGGCACTATACCTTTGGGACTTAGATGATGTGGAATAAGCATGAGTACGTGGAGAGGTTTAAGTGGTAAGTTGGGCGGTGGTTTGAATTTATGATTATGTATGTTTGGGCTCTTCAGAACTTTATTGGGTAGTCTTGTCAAATGTACCACAACAAATTTTGCATTTTTTGGAACCTATGTTTTGCAATGTTTATCTTCAATTTGCTAGCTAATTATTTCCCACTCACATTTATCATAGCTTTATGCTTTGATGTGTTGTACTTAAGGAAATTTAATTATGATCCCATGGCCAAATTTTCTAGGATTATGTACAAGACCAAAGTTAGCTCTAGACCTTTGGCTAATAATTACCTGATCAAAATTATCATGGCTTTTATCTTAAGTTGGTTGTACTTAAGAAATCCCCACTATGGCCCTGCAGAGATAAATTTCTTGGAAATAACTACCAGCTCGTGTGATATGTCAGATGCCTTAATTAGGCATGATCATCCTTGGTTTGGGAATGGTGATATAGGGGTGGATCAATTCACCGTCTGCCATTTCAAAAATTTGTTAACTCTATTGTTTCGGGAAAGCTTTTGGATTTGGTGTGAAGAGATGTGAGGTGATAGAGTTAGGATTGAGCCCAACTCCTATGATGAATTCTGCAAGAACCCTATTATTTGGCATATCTATGTTGAAGGTGGGATTACGCCTCTCATGGAGTGTCTAGTGGGCCACAATGAGAGGCTATCAACATAATTTTCTAGCATTTGGAGTGATGGGAGAGTTTTGATGGGAGGAATTTTGTTTGAAGTTAATGAGGATGTTATTGCCAAGGCAACGGGTCTATATGCTCTGCTAAGAAACTTAAGAAACACATGAAATTCTAGTACCTAGAGAGCCTTAATGCTTTCTTCAAAGAGAATGAGAAGCCAGTCAAGAAGTATGCAAGTTTGAAAGGGAGGTGCTTCCTAAACTATGGGATCGGGTTTGTTTAGCTCTCATGAAGTATGTTACTCTTGAGGGAAGATTTAAGGTCTTTTATTTCTATCATCTATCATTACTCAATCACCTGAGGCACAAAATTCTTCTAAAGTTTCCTTTTCTACTAACCTCCTTGGAAAGCTTGATTAAGGAAACCCTTGATGCTGCTACCCAAAACCCGAATAAGCCGCCTCCATTGCCTTTACACCAGGGCCTTATACTTTGGCTCTACCATTTCCATTTGGCCCTCTATCCTCCCAAACCCATATCTGCTGTCCATGTTGAAGAGTTCGAACCACTCGACTCTCTTGATGAACCCTCCCTTATTGTTTTTGTTGGACCCAAGAGGAAAACCCCCTATGGAAAGCCAAACCAAAAATGCATCTAGACCAAAACCCTGTGCAAAAAAGAAGGGGCAGCTTCAGCCTAGTCAAAGGTGGTTGTTAGTTTGTCTGAGTTAAAAAATACCCCCACCAGGAAGGACATCAAACTGATGGCAAAGACAAGGGTAAAAAGGAGACTCTAAGCTAGGTGGAGATGTTGACTATGGACAATGGGAGAAAGAGCATTAAAGACAAAGATCCTAAAGGTGATACCATTTTGGCGGCAAGTGTGGACATAGGAATGGAGCTAGCCAACGTGAGGTCTCATAGGTTGGCTAAAAACAAGAAAGAGGTGTCAGTGGATGATATTTCCAGCAACTCAAAGCAGATTGGAGGCAAAGAGGGGAAGACTAGTGGCAAAGAGGAGTGCAATAAGGACATTATTGAGGAGAAGGAGGAATTTGTTGAAGGGCCCAACCACTTCTCGAATATGAACAAAATTATCAATGTGAATTCCACCACCCAATCTTTGGACCTTATTGCTATTAAGGAAGAGACTATTAAGAGGACCAACAACATGGTGGAGGACTTCAACAAGCTACAGGCACAAGTGGATAACCTAGAACGAAAGTTTACTCAGCTGGAACGCTTCACCATAAAGATCATCCACAGGTTTGTTGTCACACTCTTAGAGGTACTCAAGGAAAAGGTGAAGAGGAAAGAGGGTGAGGGATCTAATTGGGTGGGTGATGATGTCTTAAATCTTCTCTTTGAGAAGTGGGACAATATAGCTATGTAATGGGTGGGTCTATGTCTTGGGTTGTCTGGTCTTTTTTTGTTGTTGGTCTGTTGTGCCTGTTTATTTTTCTTTCTACTATTTTTGGTCTTTAATGTAATTTTAACTTGGTCTCTTTTTCGCCCTTTGGGCTCAGTGTCTAAGGATACTACACCTTGTAAATGCAGCTTACTTTATCAACAACAACAGAGAACAACTATAAATTTAATGATAAATTACAAGTTGACACAACTACACATTTGATAATAAACAAATCATGACTTTAATAACACAAGTGATGAATAGTAACAATGATGAATACTGGAAAATGTATGTGCATGTATGCATCTATAGTAAAAATAAGCTTATCTCTAACATAATCGATTAGTCTTCTTCTAATTTAGTGACCATGTCATCCTAAAGAATTAGAAAAATCCCTTACAATTTCATAAATTTGTCATAAACTCCAAAAAAGGAAATGTTGAATGGTACTATACTTCATTGAATGATTGAAAAGCAAGATTACATGATGTAAACTAAAAAAAAAACTATTTAAACTACTAAGAACTACTTAAGTTTTCTTGATAAGAACTAATTAAAGAAATTCACATGCTACTCTTTGTATCAATGTATCTCCTAAATTCCTAAAATATATCCATAAAAATTAGTAGTTTGCATGATACTAATAAATTCTAAATAATTGAACAGAGTGGAGTTTGTAACTTAAATTAAATATATAAAAAAATTCATAAATGTTTTTAAGGTCATAAAAATAGAAATGAAGTTATGAAACTTGTGCAACTAAGAGTGTTGCTTTTGAATTTTATGACTAGCAATAAATTTTATGATGGGTAGCTTGATTGCTACATAATAGGAGGGAGAACAAGGAATATGCTTCTAGATTGAAGAGGTTGGAACTATCATATCCAGATTTGATAAACTCTGAAGCTTTGAAATGTCTCCATTTTCTCTTAAAAGGCTTTATTTCCAATATATCACACTTTTATTTCATATATTTTGGTAATTTTGACTTCCATACAACAACAAAAATATTAAACAAAATTGCATATCCTATTTATACTTTAAAATAAATAATAAACTTATAACAAGTGTCAATTTTTATATGAAGGGGTTTCAATATCAAGAATGGGGGTTCCTTTTCTAAGTATTTTATGAGATGGTGAGCAACCTAGTCACTTTGGAAGTCCAATAAAATTCATGGAAATATATATTCACACTTTGATAGAAATAGGCAATGGTTGTAGCTAGCCAAGGATGACAATCATTTTTCCTTTGTTGCATTGATAAATCTTGTGTTCCTCCACAAACTACTTGATATTAATTTTCATGCCTCCCGTGAAAAAATCATGGAGTCTTTCATATTTTTGAGGAAATCAAAGTGACTAGTAGATGGGGTGGTGTGAAATTCAAACAAAACTTTCTATTGCAAGGGCAATTGGAAGGCTAGCACCAAATGATCTTTTTACTACAAATAAGATCCATCCCATGAATAATTGGCCTTCAAAGAATGATGAAAGAATTCCTACTAGATGATGTGTTGAATGAAACTATCATGTTGGAAATCCTAATGTAAGTCTCTTAGCCAAGTAGGTGTAAGTAATGACAAAGCATGCAAGATGGGATAATGTTCAAATTGACACAATCAAGCATTCATCATAACATTGTATTGCCTTTTTTTGTAGGTAATCTTCTTGTAATAGCCCAACAACTTGGTTACCTACTTCTATTTCTCAATAGAAGAAACTAGCTAGTCTAGAAAATACTTGACACTATGATGGTTAGTTTTAATGCCAAAGTGTCTACTAACAAGGTATGGACACTATTTGTGGATGGCATGAAGAATGGTGAGTATTTCCTTTTCATAGGTGGAACAAACAAGATTATTTCCAAACGAGGCCTTACTTTTAAAAGTGAGGGGTCATTATTCCTTACATTAGAACAACATTCAATCCATAGCTTGGGGCATCACTCTCAATGATGACGTTTTTGGAGAAGTCAAGGTTGGAAAGAACTAGAGTCATGCACATAGCTTTCTTAAGCATCTTGAAAAGGCCATCTCAATAATTTGGGACCATTGGAATGAATATATCTTTGGCATGGCTATGAAGGGGACAACAATCTTCTATTCCTTAACAAATCTATGGTAATATCCTATGATACCAATAAATTTATGAAAACTCTTTAGGGTTGTGGGTTTTATCTATTTTTGCATGGTTTAAATATTTTTGGGATCTACATTTACTCCTTTAGAAACAATATTCTCAAGGTAATCAATCTCAACTTGACCAAAGGAGCATTTAAAGCATTTGGCACATAATTGGTTTGCAACAAGGATTTAAAGGGCATGGTCTAGTTGCAAGAGGTGTGCTTCCCCAGTGTGCCTATTAATAAGGAAATCATCAAAAAATACTAGGATGAATTACCAAAGAAAAGGATGTAAAATCTTACTCATCAAACTCTAAAATGGGGATGGTGCATTGGTGAGGTCAAACAACATGACAAGAAATTCATAATGGTCATCATAAGTGAAAAAGGAATTTTTTGGAATTTCCTCTTCTTTGATGTGGATGTGATGATAGGAAAACCATAAATCTAGGTTGGAGGAAAAACAAAGACCATAGAATTCATCTAGAGTTCATCAATCACTAGAATAGAAAATTTATCTTTGATGGTGAATTTTTTATCACTTGAAAATTGTAGAGGTGTTAAAACCCATCTTTTTTTCCCACCAATAAGAGCAAGGAGTAAGGGTTGTAACTAGGCCAAATAAGCCTTTAGCACAAGAGTTCCTATGTTAATTTCCTGATTTTAGTGTTTTTCAAAAATGGGTACTAATATGGGTGTATGTTAGATGTGTACTCTTAGGGAGAAGCTAAATTGCATGATCTTCAAGGTAATGTGGTGGTAAGTCGGTTGGTTCCAAAATGATAGTTGCATGGTGAGACAAAAGTTCTTGTAAATTCTCAAGTATGTGGGACACAAAGGAGTTCTTGAGATAAATAGTAGAAAGTTGTGCAATAACCCCATAAGGCCCCTCTTTGAGTAACTTTTCCATGTGATGAGAGATAATAAGATTAACAAAGCCAACATTGAATCCCTATAAGGTGTGTTGTTGGCCATTACCAATGAATTGCATCAAGAGTTCAAAAAATCCCCAACAGATAGGACCAAGAGTGTGGATCCATTAGCTTCCCAAAGTAATATCACAATCTCCCAAGGAAAGAGAAAACACACTAAATTTGAGAGTATAGTACCCCATAGAGATGCAAACATTTCAACATTTACCACTACAAAAAAAGGTTCCACAATTGGAAATCATTACTTCAAAGCTAGAACAAGGGTGGATAAAATAGTCTTCTTATTTGGCTCATTGGGGTTAAATATAATTATGAATGTTCCCTAAATCAATGAGAACTATGAGAGATTTTTTCTTAAAAACCTTTGACCTTCATGGTTTGGGGAGTTGAGATTCCAACCAATCCATGCACAGAGATTTCAAGATAGTCATTGTATTGGCATATGGCTTGGAGAGACTATTCTTGGCTTCTTGTGTTGTCATTGATGGCAACTGGAGTCAGCAGTATGGTCAATAGTGTAGTAGTTGCTCCTATTGGCAAAAGAAGTAAGTGACTGTAATCTACCGGCAAAAAGTATAAAGAACAGAACATCTAGTTGACAGGTCAATTGGAATACTTAACCAGATCACTATTTAGTGGTGTTGATCCCCAAGGAAGCTTGTTTACCATATATGCTATCCTATTGGAAAGTTTTGTGGTGTTGCATTAGTCAGAGTACGAGTTAATAAATTTGGAAGAATGATTTACTGCTTATTTTCTTATTCTGGCCGACCTAATGTATATGACATGTCATGGATGTATGTGCAATATGTGTTTAGCTATTTCTTATGTTTGGAATTTTGGTTCGGGTCTCTACTATAGTCTAGCCGAATTGTGTGGGTACGCATCAATCTTAATTAATGATTTGAAATGACATGGGAAAGAATATTATATTTTGTTTTGAAGTAGACAAATAACAATTTCTTGTTAGCGGGTATATAAAGGAGATCGAAAAATCATTATATGACATGTATGGTGGTGAATATATAGAGTGAAGTGATTTTGTGTGATTAAGTGTGTTCAAGATGTTTTTTGCACAGCAACAACTCAGATAGAATATAATATCCTATCTCTCTTGAAAGGTAAATCTCTATCAGCAAACATCAAGAGATAACCCCAAGGTCTCTAATGTCAGGTCTTGACAATGTATAAACAACTTAGTGATAAATGTGAAAATGTTGGTAATCACAAACGGACCTTACTACAAGCAAAGACTGAATCTTGAATCTATTAGATTTGGTAATATGGTGATACTTCAATCCTAAATCTAACCCAGATAATAAAACAAATAATGAAAGATAAGGGTTTCAAAAAGATATCTAAGATTAAAACTACTCCTAAGATTAACAATGCAAATAATGAAATACTTGAAATGGACCAATCCCTCATAAACTAATTCCTGCTTGACCTAGATAAATCTACAATCTCACAGAAATAGTGCAATCTTCTAAGGTATTAAGATTTTCAGATCATGAACATTCATTCAAAACAACCCTATTGTAATCGAAATGAATAAATATTCACAATTGAACTAAGCACAATAAATATAAGGCCCAGGCTAACTTTGCAAAGCAACTAACAATCAACTAGCTGCAAAAAGTATGGACCAGGGATTGTTGCAAACAATTCAAGCATCAAACCATAAACACCATTAAATCAGATCTAAATCTAAATCTAACATACATCTAATAACCTTCAGCAATCTCAAAAGATAGAATCATAAGAACCATGCAAGATAAGTCAACACAAAAGAGATCACCAGAAAATCACAATGTCTTCAATTGTATTGAATCACCAAGCAATTCTAATGTTCTGTGTTATAGCATTTGCTCCAGAATCAACTAACTTCTAACCCTAATTCTTACTTTACTACCCTAATTGCTTCTAAGCTAAGAACTATCTCCAGCGACTTCTACTACTACTCTGATTTCTACTCTTACAAATGAGGTGAAATACCATATTTATAGAAAACCCCCAGAGCATGTCGACCCAATTTAGATTTTACAATAGTAAATGGCCGACTTGATAGGATAAATATGCATTAAATGCATGAACTCATCCAAGTCAGCCATAAGATTTACAATGTAACTCAATCCAATGCATGTGAAGGATGAAAAAGCAAGGTAGAAACAAGCTCCAGATAAATAGGAAGCACAACTCCCAATGCAATCACTCATTAACTGGCCCCTTCACCCTTATCTCGATCTAATTTATCTGGCATCTTAAGAAAAATACTCTCTAGGTCAGCCATAGGTGAAGTAATAAATACTTTGAACCCTCCTTCAATCGACTTCATCTCCTCCAGAACTTCCTTGACGACCTTGTTAAATTCAGTCTGCACTCAGCAAAAACCACCATCAATAATATTCATTATAACATGAGGATTAGAATTATCCCATCACCAATAATGTATTCATCATTCAAATAAATTCAAACAAAGATCGGAATCAACCCTGAAATATCATTAGCACAATTTCTCCACAGTTTGGGATTTTCACCCCTTCGCGGAATTCAGGCCAGAAAGGAATTTCGAGGAAATCCAAGCCAGGCGGATTCTGGCAAAATAAGCATAACAAGCACCCAATATCCATTCAATCAATCACAATGAGATAAGAAACAACATGAAAGATCTTAATATTACTCATATTAATCACATGATGCATAATTAGAAGCCAATAATTCATGCTATCTCATAATTCTTCGTTTTCAACAAAGTTTTGGAGAAATCTACCCAGGACGGATTTCCATGAAAATAATCAACAATCTACAAAATCTAGAAAATGAAGAGACAACGGGAATTTCAGAAAAATCCACAGGGAGCGGATATCCACGAAGCAGGTAAAACTCCGGGTTTTGGGAAAACACAGAGGACAAGGAAAACTGGGGAAATCTACCAGTGAAGGAAAATCTTGAAATTGAAGGAAAACTCAGACTTTGACATTCTCACATGACTTCACTCAAATTGATCGAAAGATCACAAATTTGAGGACCTGGGCTCAAATGCTACTTGTTTCAAATCATTCATTGATGTATCCAGACTCAGAATTCACTCAAGGGCAATTCGATCGGTATTGGTGATGGCTCTAAAGTCAAAACCCTAAAATCAACCAAAATGAAAACAATCATACACACAGGGTCGAGCTAAAAAATGCAATAATAAGAATGCTAGGCACCATTGAACTCATCAATTGACAGGAGAATATAGCGACTGGGCCATCAATATTCATAAAAATGACAGACCAAACCCCAAATCTAGGAATTCGACAAGGAGACAAAATTTCAGGAAAATCCAATCCATGCGGAATTCCACGAGGTGAGAAGATTTCTGAAAAACAGTGTAAGACATGAGCTGCCGGGCTTTAAGTGAAATCCAGGAAAATCCATATGGGGTGGAAAATCTCAAGAAGAGCCAAAAATCGAAAGGAGCTCAGAATATTAGATTTTCAAAGTACTTCTTAGAAAGGGGGCATATGCACAAATAAGATAACCATTCAAGCATGCATTAAGGCAACAAAACCTGAAAAACAAAGGAGAAAATCACCAAAACTAGAGCAAAAGAGGGTCCCTACTTTCAGTGGGGTGTGTGTGTGAAAAATTCACAACAAATGGCGACTCTACTGGGAAATGCTCCAGAGCATTTGATGACGAACAGGAATCAAGAACCCAGAATCTCTGATTTTGATCTCCACATCAGGCAAACAAATCAAAATACAAGATGAAAGAAAATCAGAACCAAAGGCAAACTGAACCTTTCATAAATTGAAAATCTGAGTGTGTGCACATGAGTTCATTTCCCTCCTTGAGCTACTGTAGAAACCAAACTCAGTCAAGTTAGGCTACGTAAACATTCTAACTCCAAAAGCAACCTAGATAGAGCCTCGCTACCAGCCAGGCGTCCATTGCCCCAATGAGGTTATAGTTGTGACTATCCCAAGCATAGCTCTACTGCCAGCCAGGGGTCCATAGCCCCGGTAGAGATATTTGGATACTCCTAATAAGTTGAATTCATTCTTTTGATTTTCAATATTTCTCTTTTCTTTTCTTTTGATATTCTTTTCTTTTCACTTTTTCATTTCAACCTATGAACAATGAAGTTCATGCTCAGGGCTGAGAACCATAGCGGCGCTGAAGCAAAAATAAGATTTTTTACCTAACAAGACCTCACAAAGATCCCATAGCAACTTCATAATTCTTAAGATGTAAGAAAGATATAAGATTTCAGAATACTTCAAATTCAAATCAAACCAGTGACCATTCTTCTTTAGATCAAACATCCAGACTGCTTGACACTAACAAAAGATCTCAACCATCCATTCAAGACACATGATTAAA
This sequence comes from Sequoia sempervirens, assembly GCA_007258455.2. Lineage (NCBI taxonomy): Eukaryota > Viridiplantae > Streptophyta > Pinopsida > Cupressales > Cupressaceae > Sequoia > Sequoia sempervirens. Next base: position 51,005 of record VDFB02235053.1, on the reverse strand, counting down.
GTTCATCAATGAAATACTAAGAAATAGTCCCAGATAATAAAATGGTTGTTGTGCAAGTAGGACACTTCCCCAACTAGAAATCAGAAAACCCAAGCCAGAGAAGAAAAGAAAAACCAAACCAACACCCAAAGCAAACCTAAACTAACCAAAACACAAGCAAACCAAAAGCCATCTAAACTAATCAAGGAAAACTAATCAAACCTAAACTAATCCTAAAGCAACCTATCCCAACTATATACAAAGAGACTCACAAAAACTCATCATCAAACAGGGTGAACTGAGACCCACCCCCATACGGCGCATCAATGCATGGACAAGCAACAAGGTAATGGTAACAGTCCTCAAAAATGCAAATTTATCTTTATACTCAACAAAGTAAACCTAAAAAATGTAGCATTCAAATTCAACCTCATAATTAGGAATAATCAACAATTGAGGTGACTCATTGAAACCATGATCAATCTATATGCAAGTTGTCTTTCACAAATTCCCATAGTCAAATTGACAAGATTCAGAATTCATACAACCTGGTTTTGTACTATTGTAAACTGAATGTTGTGTTCAACATCCTGCACTTGTGAAGAGTTGATATCTATGTCACCAGGAGGTCTCAACTGATGATGCAATATCCCTCTTGCATTTGAAACATGCAAAACAGAATTGGAGTCTTCAATGAATAATTCAGGGTGAAAATCATATTGAAAAGATTCAGAAGTATAAACATGGAACTTTTCACCTATTTGCATTTCATTGCGAGGGGTCGATGTTGAAAATGTAAAAGCCTCATCACGTATAGTAACTTGACAAAATGTTCATCAAGAGGCATCATAGACTGGTCTTCAAGCACATCTTCACCTAGAGTAGGATGATCAAACTCATTGGTGATGGCTGCAACATAAACCACACTAGCCACCTTGTCATTAATACATAAAATCTATAAATTTTCTATACTGAATTCATCAAGAGAAAGAGGAAAAATAGGATGTGATGAATTAACTCCCTGAATTCCTCCCCTAGTAGCATTTGTTCTGGTTCTAGATTGTGACTGCTTAGAATATCAACTCCTCCATTAAGTTCTTCACATCTTGCAAGACATTCATCAGCAGGTTGTTGAAATTCCTTTATTGGAAGCTCACTTTTTGTAGTTTGATGCACATGATCTAACAACCATACTTGCTCTTCCACCTCTCTTGTTGATTCTACCAATGCTTCAGCACTATTGGATTTATGAATAGGCATGCCATGTAACATGAGGATTTCCTCAGTCTCCCATCCCTGAGGGTCAACTGCCAGTACATAATTTCCCAAGCTTGTTTCAAACAAAAATATCTCCTTTAAAGTATTTGTATCAATATGGCTTGAAGCACCCTTTTGTTCAGAAAGCATATCTTTTTCAAGAGACCTTAGTACTGCATTCCTAATGGTAGGATCCCTTAACAACTCATGAGCGGAGAGACTTACTTTGACTTTCTTGAGTTCTTCTACCACACATTCACCTATTTGCTCTGCAGTCATGGTAGAACATTTGTCTTCAGAGCTAACCACAAGTTTATCCTTGTTGCCTTCAATACTTCCTCCTTTATCAGCATCAGATTGTCGTCCATTTATGAAATACTGAGTAGGCACATGGTGGAGTGCTTGAACCTCTTCAGTTGTATACTCTTCTTCATCTAGTGGACCATTGTCATTTTCCTCATCATTTCTAAAAGGTTGAACTACTGATTCTCCACTCTATGCATACTCTATTTTAGCACCTTTATCCTGTTCTCTTTCTGGTCCATTTTCTTCACCTCTTGGAAATGGGGCATGATTCACCACCATAACTGATATGTCATAAAGATTAGATGGTATTATCTCCAACCCACTCGAACTGTTGATGACATGTTGGACTTTTGGCTGGAAAATGGACACAACTGTCTGGAATTCTTGACAGTCTGATTCAGAATGTTGATTAGTGTTATGAAGCCTACACCATCCTGACAAAGCCTTTTTTTCCAGATAAACTTCACTAGATTTCTCTTGATTGCTTGGCTGATCCAAAGAGGTTAAGGCTCCTTCATAGTCAGGCCTTGTATCCCAGGTCCTATTCTGATGTGGTGGTTGCCTTCTGTGATCTCTATCAAGATGATGTCCCCTATGAAAGCCCTACCCCTAAGCTTGCATCATATCCATGTTGCTTTTATCATAATTGGATTGAATCCCCCTTTGGGCTGCCTGGGATTGACTATTCTGGCCTTAGGTAGGTGACTTCGGTGTTCAGCTTCTCAACTAGCATTGTGAGTGCATCCATCCTCTCCTTGTCTGCACTGTTTGATGGAGGAACAACACCAGCTAAATTTTGCATATAAACAGTATGGGACCAATAGTTCAAGGATTGATTAAATATCTCAGAGCTCTGCAAGTAACTAGGCATATTAGCTTGTTGATGAAAGAATGCACGCTGGTGCATATCTAGAGGGTAATTTGGCATGAGTGCAACTTGATTCAAGGGTTGACCTGGATGTGAAACCAAGGGTGATTGAGGGATTGGACTCAACATAGGTATTTGGTTAGCTAATGGCAAGGGTCCAGACAAGTGTTGCCTCAAGTCCATACTCACTTTAACGGCCACATCATAAGCTTCAAATAGGCTATCAGGAAGGTTTTCTTTCCATTTAATGAAAGTAGATGTTAAACTATCCAAAGCCTCATAGTAAACCTCCCTGGCAGAGGCATCATCTATAGCATAAGGGGGTTGCAGCCTAGCATAAGCCCTATGAAATCTATTATTGAAAGCCACTATTGGTTCATTTTCCTCCCTCTTGACTCCAGTAAACTGTAGAAGTAACTCATTAGCACTTATTGGGATCTTAAATTTCTATAAAAACGTAGTCTCCAGCTGAAACCAAGTAGTGATAGACCCAACAGGAAGATGGTTATACCAACAAAATGCCTCATCCCCAAGGGAATATGGGAAAAGTCTCCATGCAACATCCTCATGATTAATTCCCCTATCCTTAAAGGTATTTTTAAAAATCCTAATATGCTCTTCTGTAGTCCTTTTGGGATCATTAATGTGAACCTTAGAGCAGAAAAGCTCAGTATTTTTAGGCATAGAATTGTAATGGTTGAAAGATTAGCGAGATGGGTTGTTTTCCAAGAAAGCCATTGATGGAGGTGGAGGTGGTAAAGGCTGATTTATGGCTTGTTGAAGCTGTTGAATGGGGATGGCTTCAGAATCGGATGAAGAAGGGCTTGATGAAGATGAGGACAATGGAGATGATGGAAGTGGCTGGGTGGATGATGATTCTCCCCTTTTGTTGGTCCTTCTTGACCTAGTAGGGGCTGGTAATTCATGAAAATCCTCCTCTCCTGGAGTAGATCTGGTTCTTCTTCTAAATCTTTCAGGAGAGATGGCAAACAGAAATCGATCCAGCTTGCTTATTAAAGCCCTCCTTCTAGCGCCAATTTGTTCATGATGTTTTCTACACAGCAACAACTCAGATAGAATATAATATCCTATCTCTCTTGAAAGGTAAATCTCTATCAGCAAGCCTCAAGAGATAACCCCAAGGTCTATAATGTTAGGTCTTGACAATGCATGAGCAAATCAGTGATAAATGTGAAAATGTTGGTAATCACAAAGAGACCTTACTACAAGAAAAGACTAAATCTTGAATCTATCAGATCTGGCAATATGGTGATACTTCAATCCTAAATCTAACCCAGATAATAAAACAAATAATGAAAGATAAGGGTTTTAGAAAGATATCTAAGATTAAAACTACTCCTAAGATTAACAATGCAAATGATGAAATACTTGAAATGGACCAATTCCTCATAAACTAATTCCTACTTGACCCAGATAAATCTGCAATCTCACATAAACAATGCAATTTTCTAAGGTATTAAGATTTTCAAATCATGAAAATTCATTCAAAACAACCCTATTGCAATCGAAATGAATAAATATTCACAATTGAACTAAGCACAATAAATATAAGGTCCAGGCTAACTTTGCAAAGCAACTAACAATCAGCTAGCTACAAAAAGTATGGACCAGGGATTGCTGCAAACACTTCAAGCATCAAACCATAAACACCAGTAAATTAGATCTAAATCTAAATCTAACATACATCTAATAACCTTCAGCAATCTCAAAAGATAGAATCATAAGAACCATGCAAGATAAGTCAACACAAAAGAGATCACTAGAAAATCAAAATGTCTTCAATTGTATTGAATCACCAAACAATTCTAATGTTCTGTGTTTCAGCATTTGCTCCAGAATCGACTAACTTCTAACCCTAATTCTTACTTTACTACCCTAATTGCTTCGAAGCTAAGAACTATCTCCAGTGACTTCTACTACTACTTTGATTTCTACTCTCACAAATGAGGGGAAATGCCATATTTATAGGAAACCCCTAGAGCATGTCAGCCCAATTTAGATTTTATAATAATAAATGGCCACAAAACAAGTCGGCCCAAGGAGAATTCAAAATAGGATAAATATGCATTAAATGCATGAACTCATCCAAGTTGGCCATAGGATTTACAATGTAACTCGATCCAATGCATGTGAAGGACGAAAAAGCAAGGTAGAAACAAGCTCCGGATAAATAGGAAGCACAACTCCCAATGCAATTGCTCATTAACTGGCCCCTTCACCCTTACCTCAATCTAATTTATCTAGCATATTAAGAAAAATACTCTCTAGGTCGGCCATAGGTGAAGTAATAAATACTTTGAACCCTCCTTCAATCGACTTAATCTCCTCCAGAACTTCCTTGACGACCCTGTTAAATTTAGCCTGCACTCAGCAAAAACCACCATCAATAATATTCATTATAAAATGAGGATCAAAAATATCCCATCACCAATAATGTATTCATCATTCAAATAAATTCAAACAAAGATCGAAATCAAACCCAAAATATCATTAGCACAATTTCTCCACAGTTCGGGATTTTCACCCCTTCGCAAAATTCAAGGCAGAAAGGAATTTCAGGGAAATCCAAGCCAGGCGGATTCTGGTGAAATAAGCATAACAAGCACCCAATATCCATTCAATCAATCACAATGAGATAAGAAACAACATGAAAGATCTTAATATTACTCATATTAATCACATGATGCACAATCAGAAGCCAATAATTCATGCTATCTCATAATTCTTCGTTTTCAACAAAGTTTCGAAGAAATCCGCCCAGGACAGATTTACGTGAAAACAATCAACAATCTACAAAATTTGGAAAATGAAGAGACAATGGGAATTTTGGGAAAATCTAGAGGAAGCAAAAATCTGCAACAGGTAAAACTCCGGGTTTCGGGAAAACGCAGAGGACAAGGAAAACCGGGGAAATCTGCCAGCGAAGGAAAATTCTGAAACTGAAGGAAAACCCAAACTTCAATGTTCTCACATGACTTCACTCAAATTGATCAAAAGATCGCAATTTTGAGGACCTGGGCTCAAATTCTACTTGTTTCAAATCATTCATTGATGTATCCAGACTCAAAATTCACTCAAGGGCAATTCAATCGGTATTGATGATGGCTCTAAAGTCAAAACCCTAAAATCAACCAAAATGAAAACAGTCATACACACAGGGTCGAGCTCAAAAATGCAATAATAAGAATGCTAGGCACCATTGAACTCATCAATCAACAAGAGAATACAACGACTAGGCCATCAATATTCATAAAAATGACAGACCAAACCCCAAATCCGAGAATTCGACAAGGAGACAGAATTTCAGGAAAAACTGATCCATGCAGAATTCTGTGAGGTGAGAAGATTTCTGAAAAATAGTGTAAGACATGAGTTGTCGAGCTTTAAGTGAATTATGAGAAAATTTGGATGGGGTGGAAAATCTCGAGAAGAGCCAAAAACCTGAAAGGAGCTCAAAATATTAGATTTTCAAAGTACTTCTTAGAAAGGGGGCATATGCACAAATAAGATAACCATTCAAGCATGTGTTAAGGAAACAAAACCTCAAAAACAAAGGGGCAAAGCACCAAAACCAGAGCAAAAGAGGGTCCCTACTTTCAGTGGGGCGTGTGTGCGAAAACTGCACAACAAAGTGGAGAACAGCTATATTTGTTAATCTTAGAAGATTTGTTGAGCGAATTTTGTTTATACTTTAGAAGGGTTTTTGTAGCGAAGCAGAGTAGAGCAGAAATGTGAACTCGATAAAAGATCCAGAATCTGAGTGTGTACCTAATTGGAACCGATTCCAAGCATTTGTAGATGCTATACTCTCAGTTCAAAATTTTGTTGTAATTTCAATTATTCTTTGTAAGGCAATGAGCCTTTCTCTCTTGAGCAGTGAGCTCTAGGCAACGCACCTGAATGCAAGTGCATTTCCCTTTTTATCATACTTTTAATAGAGTATACTTTGTGGATTAATCTCCATCGTGGTTTTTCCCCTAACAGGGTTTCCGCATAAAAATCTAGGTGTTATGGTGTTGTTTAATGTGTATGTATGTTTCCTTTTGTTTATCTGATGTGAATGCCATTGAGGGTTTCATTATTGTTGTTGATAGTTTAAGATCTGATTTGAAAATCAAATATTGTCGAACACTGATTCACCCCCCCTCTCAGTGTTCCTAGTGTCCAACAACTAGTATCAGAGTAGGTTCCTCTTCTAAAGTTTAACAGCTTGAGGTGGATCTTGAATTACAATGGATGCTGGTGGTCGTCAACAACAACTTATGGTGGCACTTGATGATATTGATCAGTCCAAAGCAAAGGTCATGGAGTTAAAAGCAAATCTTGTGGCTGCCAAAAAATTCATTCAATCACTGAAGGATAAGATAAATGAGTCAAGGGAAAAAAGGAAGGGACTATGTGATCAATTGAAGCAGAAAGAAAGCAAAGGTCTGGATGATGTCCATTTGAATCAAACCCTAAGGGAAATAACAGAAGAACGTGAAAAACTTGCTAAGGAAAATACAACTCTAAAGCTTGAAATGGAATTTGTGGTGATGAAGTTTACCAAAGAGATTGAAGAAAGAAAGAAGAATGAGGAGAATCTAGCTCAGTCCCTGAAAGAAAAATCTGAATAATACAGCATAATTAATATTGGATTCATTCAGCTAGAGATTAAACTGCAACAATCCAAAAACAATGAACAAGAGCTTGAGAGACAGGTAGTTATTCTCAGAAATGAGCTTACTACTACAAAAGAATTCAAAGAGAAATTAAGGATAAGCTATGTTAGGCTTGATGAGATAACCAAAGGACAAAAGGATACAAATGACAAGTGAGGTCTTGGCTATGAGAAGGGAGAGAGCTCTAGATCGGAACAGAAGAACCCTGAAAAGAAGAACAAAGGCAAAAGACATCCGATAAGGCAACCCAATGCTTAGAAATTTAATGGATATTGTTTTTCTTACAATAAATTTGGTCATATGGCTTCTCAGTGTAAAAGGAAAATAAACCCCTATATTCCATCATTTTCTAGTCAATTTTTTAAATGCAAAAAGTTTGGTCATAAGGCATTAGAATGCAGAAGTATGTCTGTCAGTGCAAGTAACATTAAATGTTATACCTGTGGAAGATTTGGACATGTTGCTAATCAATGCAGATCAAGAGGAAATCAATGGAATGGATGGTATAGATAGAAAAATCCAGTATGCTACAATTGCAGCAAACTTGGGCACATTGCAAGATTTTGCAGGAACAGAAACATGAATAAAAGAGGTCTGGTTTATCAAGGGAGAAATTCACAAAAAGAGAACAAAGGAAAGGAAAAAGCATCTGTAGAAGAGATAAGAGATCGGATGAAGAAGACGTGGGTAAAGAAAAGTGAATCTGATGAAGGCAATAAGGTTGTACTGAAAGCTCCCTCTAGTACTTCTTCCAGCAATTGACTTCAGGCCAAAGGCCTAGGGGGAGTTTCTCATGGAAAATCCTTGTCCCCCTACGTGTAGTTGGCTCTGAATCGCTGGATGTCGTCAGCAGTTGTGTTATTCTTTGACAAATGTATTTGTGATCATTTGTTGAGTTGGATGAAATGTTGAAAGTCCGAAGTTGGATTCTTCATTTGCTGTCTGAGTTTTCAGTGTAACCGGAACTTCTAGGACAATGCATTTAAAGCGGCAGGAAGTTAAGTAGGTGAAGTTATAAAAGGGCATTTGGAACCCTAATTTGTCACCATGTGCCGAAGGAGAACAATTGAAGAACCTTTTTTTTGTGAAAATTCAGAGTAAAAACCAATCTAGTGGCAAATTTTCTAGGTATATTTGTTGCTCGTCAATTTCATAGTGTCTTGGTGATCGATAGAACCTTGCTTGGTACAGAAAATGAAGCAAATCCAAGGATCAGTAATTTTGGACAAATATAGTAGTCAAAAGATCAAGGATATAAGAAATTTGTTGTCTTTCGTCGAATTGAAAAGGCTTGGAGGAGCGAAACACAAGAATTTGGATATTTGGGATGAATTCCCTCATTTTGTCAATACAGAGGTAGTTTGGTTTATCCTAAACAGATTGGATGGAGATATCCTTACTCTAGATAAACCCTATCAGATTTCTAAGGATGTAATCAAAAATTTAACAGGTTTGTGTGAAGTTGGTGATGTTCTGAAGAAGAAATTGATTCAAAATATTGAGGTTGAAGCCCTAACTGTTATAATGGGAGATTAGAGAACTCTGGTAATTTCTACAATTAAAGATCCTTTAACGAGGTATATTACTTATGAAATTTCAAATAAAATCTTCTTCAGAAATCGAGAAGGATCAACCTCGGCAGGTGCAGTATATATTGCTCACAAAATGATAATAGAAGGAGAAGACTTTAACCTGTGTTGTTTGATAAAAGATCAATTAATGGAGAATGTACAATTGTCGAAGGATATAGGCTACTCTTTCAGGTTTGGCACTCTAGTTGTATGCATTATGATGTATTTCCTTAATTGCTTGCCTTTGAATGACAATGTGGTGTGGAAAGAAAACATGTACCAGTCTGCAAACAAATTTTTGATCATTTCAACTCGTTTGAAAATGGTGAAAGAGCTTATGAGAACTTCTTTAGGAAGTTGTTAGAAAGGTTCGGTGCAAGTGTTATTCCTCTTCTGGTAAAGATAGTTGAAGTTGGATCATCTTTCGGCAAGGCAGAGAAAAGGTAGATGAGAGAGAGAGAGAGAGAATTGGTTGGTGTCACTCCTCTGGCACCCAAGTCAACAAAAGTTGAGGCAAAAGGAAAAGAATAGATGGTTGTGGATGTAGTCGATGAGGACTCTAAGGAATATACTCCAAGAGAAAAACCAAAACCAATTGAACCGGTTGTGGAAATTGTAGAAGATAGTGATGATGAAGGTGCTTTGTTTAAAGAAAAAATATTGCAGATTATTTAGGATGAAGAGGGTATGTATAAGATAACTGACATATGGTTGAATGGACCATCTTATGAGCAAGATGTCATTGAGAACACTCTAGGAAGATACTTTGTTGATAACATTGAATTGGAGAGTCTGCAAAATGATCTTCCAGATGAGTTGATTCAATGTATCCATGAGGCTATGGCCTTTGTGCCTCTAGATAGAAAAGAGGAAGAAATAATCTCATCTGAAGATGCAATTTAGACTCTCTTTCTAAACTAAAGAAGAAAATGAATGAGCTGAGACAGTGCATTGACTCAGCTAACAAGATCTTCAATTATTGTCTTAGGTGGCCCCATGTGGTTGGCAAGTATAAGGACAAATTGGAGGAAATTGAAAATGAGCTTGTCATAATAGGTCAAGATTATAATATGTTTTTGGACAAGGACAGAGAAGTTAAGAAGAAGATTCATGTTCTACAGGTTGAGCATGCAAAAGTTCATTCTGCCAAAAGTACTCTTATGGATGCTTTCTAGAAAGTGAAAGATCATACCAAATGCAAATTAGAGAAAATGATTGAAATCCTAAAGGAAGGAGAAAAGTTGAATGATGCCTTCACCATTCATGAATCCCTTGTTCAAATTATCAATAGGACATCAAAGAATAACAGCTTGATTATAGCTATTGGGATTGCAGTGGACTCTTGGAAGAAATCTCTTCCAGAAATGAAAGCTAAGTATAAAATAATGCTCTGATTTGTGCAACAATTTTCCAATTTTTGATCAAAACTCTCATTTTTGCTAAAGGGGAGAGATTAGTAAAATTTTGAAGAAAAGAAGTGCAACAAAAATAGTGAAATCTTTGTCATTGATGTCAAAGGGGGAGAGAATGCAATGAAAAATTCCTTGACGTCCTGAGGGGAAGCAGTAATTTTTGTTTTGATAAGTTTTTAAAGTTTTGGCACTTAGTCATTTTTCACTAGGTGTTGCCATCAATGGCAAAGGGGGAGATTGTTGGCATATGGCTTGGAGAGACTGTTCTTGGCTTCTTGTGTTGTCATTGATGGCAACTATAGTCAGCAGTATGGTCCACAGTGTAGTAGTTGCTTCTATCGGCAAAAGAAGTGATTGTAATCTACCAGTAGAAAGTATGAAGAACAGGACATCCGGTTGACAGGTTGATCTGAATACTTCATCGGACCACTATTTAGTGGTGTGGATCCCTAGGGAAGCTTGTTTAGCATATATGCTATCCTATTGGAAAGTTTTGTGGTGTTGCATTAGTCGGAGTACGAGTTAATAAATTTGAAAGAATGATTTACTGCTTATTTTCTTATTATGGTCAACCTGATGTATATGACGTGTCGTGAATATATGTGGAGTATGTGTTTAGCTATTTCTTATGTTTGGAATTTTGGTTTGGGTCCCTACTATAGTCTAGCCGACTTGTGTGGGTACGCATCAATCTTAATTAATGATTTGAGCCGACATGGGCAAGAATATTATATTTTGTTTTGAAGTTGACAAATAATAATTTCTTGTTAGCGGGTATATAAAGGAGATCGGAAAATCATTTTATGACATGTATGGTTGTAAATATATAGAGTGAAGTGAGTTTGTGTGAAAAAGTGGAGAACGGCTATATGTGTTAATCTCAAAATATCTATTGAGCGAATTTTGTTTATGCTTCAGAAGGGTTTTTTGTAGCAAAGTAGAGCAAAGCATAAATGCGAACTCGATAAAAGATCTGGAATCTGAGTGTGTGCCTAATTGGAATTGATTCCAAGCATTTGTAGATGCTATACTCTTAGTTCAAAAAAAAATTGTAATTTCAATTATACTTTGTAAGGCAGTGAACCTTTCTCTCTTGAATAATGAGCTCTAAGCAGTGTGCCTGAATGCAAGTGCATTCCCCTTTTTATCATACTTTAAATAGAGTATACTTTGTGGATTAATCTCCATCATGGTTTTTCCCCTAACAGGGTTTCCACGTAAAAATCCAGGTGTTATGTTGTTGTTTAATGTGTATGTATGTTTCCTTTTGTTTATATGATGTGAATGCCATTGAGGGTTTTATTATTGTTGTTGATAGTTTAAGATCTGATTTGAAAATCAAATATTGTCGAACACTGATTCACCCCCTCCCCCTCTCAATGTTCCTAGTGTCCAACACATTGATAGTTGAATCTTCAATCAAGGGTTGCTCCTCTTTCTAGGATTCTTTGGTATCTTCACATTCATCTTCCTTGGGTGGAGATTCTACATCAAACAACTATAGCTTTTGTTCAATACAAAGATGGCCAACAATAATTTTTTCATCAAAATTGTAACACAACCCTTTTTCCCAATGAGCTCACATTTTTGCTTCAATGAGATGTTTGATAGGCATGGAGTTCTAGTTGGGAGTGGAAACATGATGATTCATCATAATAGGCTTCAAGGGGGTGAACTTGGAGAAGTGACGCTAAGCTTTTAACTTATCTTTTGTAAGTTTTTCCAAACATGTGGTTGTCATCATATCCTTAGATTTGAACATTTTTACCTTAGCCTAAATTTCCTCCTTGAGGCTATTTTATGAAATTGCTAGTGAAAAAATCACTTGTGAAGCACTCAATTTGGTTGACAAGTTTTTTAAATTCAATTTGGTAATCATGCACTACACCAAGTTATCGTAGTTTGGTAAAACCTCCTATAAAACCTTCATAGGCACTAGGGCTGAAGTGAACTAAAATAAACTCTATAAATTTAGTCTAGCTAGGTTCAAGATTGACCTTCCTATACCATTTCTACTAGTGAATTAGTTCTTTGTCCAAGTTGGATGAGCAATAAGGACCAATGCCCCCCATGGAATACTCTAGAGAGTAAAATATTGTTCAACACATTAGATCCAACTAGGTAGGGTCTATACCTCATATATTTAGATAATTATATATTTAGATATATATATTGTGGTGATTGATAAATACAATGCATACGTAATATAATATATATAATGTATTATTTATGATTATTCAATAATGATGCTTGCAGAAATTATTGAGCTTTATAAGTAATTATGATTCTTTATGTAAATGAATAGATTGTATGTATATTTATGATCAATCAAACATAAGATTGAAGGGAGCAAGTTAGGAGGATGTTGTTTACGAGCCTCCCATGCTAAGTACACCACTCTGAGGGTGGAATTGTCTTGGTTTGAACATTCCTACCGCTTGGAGCCAAGGGGTGGGTTGTCTTGGTCAGACACTCGTGCTCTTGGACTTAGATGGATTAAGTAGTTTACAAGCACCCCTTTCAAGGTTTCCCTATCAATCCAAACTATGATTGATTGTTAGGATGGATTCAAGGAGTCTCAATCATAAGGAGGATGGATAAGACAACATGGATAGGAAAATCAGATACAAGTGTATCCACTAAGTATGCCACTCCAAGGGTGGAATTGTCTAGGTTCGGATGTTCCTGCCGCTTGGGGCTGAAGGGTGGGTTCTCTTGGTTGGATGCTCATGTCCTTGGGCTTAGATGGATAGCTTCAGGGGGACTTATCATGTGTCTCATTCAAGTCCTATTATGATTAGAGCTTCCACAATGCATTATGGGTATTGGTGATTAAGCAATAATGGTTCTAGTAAAGGGGAACGGCAATAGGAAGCCTCACTAGGCACACCACCCCATATGGATGGCAAGGAGCCACATGGAGCCAAGAGGGGTGTACTGATCTTGGGCCTAGGGTAGAGGGTTTCTTGGGCACCCTATCAAACCATTATGCGCAAGAAAGAATGAATTAGGAAAATCTAAAGAAGATTCAATATACTTCTAAAATGATGTATTTATTTATAAATGTCTACGAACATATTTGCAGGTCTAAACAGGTAGTTGTATCCCTAACCATGCTCTCTTTGATTTTCTTATATGCATTCTAATTAATATTATCTTTAAATATTCTCTAACTCTATTTTGTGGAGGCCTACTCACTCCATAATCATCCCAAAACCAAGGTGAACACTTGAAATTGATAAATTAGGGCAGATTTAGGGTTATCCCAAAAAGGGGACATTACAAGTGGTATCAAAGCACCATCCTGCCAACCTGAGGGGTAATAGTTGATGTAACCAAGCCAAAGAACTTTAAGGGCCCTAGAAAGAGGAAAGAAAAGGACTATGGAGCCGGGATTGAGAGCATTCATAGAAAAAAGTTGAACAAACTAGTCAAGTCATGCTCCAAGCCCTTCAAAACATAAACAACAACCTTAATACAATAAATGAAAGGGAAAGCACCCTTAGCCAATTTGAAAGTAATGATAACACTACAATAGGATCAAACCCAAGTACCAATGGACCCCAATTCTTGGCTGAAGAAAACTCTTTAGGGGAAAATGAAAGAATTAACAACCCAAATGCATGTGAACTCACCTTAGAATATGCAAGTCTTGATCCCAAAGTCCAAAGAAGCATCCCCTTCACAACATATTGTGAGGTGAAAAATGATCATAGGGGCAGAAACAACCAACCAAACAAAGATAAACAAAGTAAAATAGGAAAATTGTCCATCCCGAACTTTGATGGGTTGGGAAAAATTACAACCCATGCATGGTTACAAAACCTAGAAACCTACCTAACTCTTTTCCCCATGACAGAGAAAGATGCCATTATATTTGCAATACATCTAGAAGGGGGGGCACATGACCTAATTACCCAATATCACAAAAATATCAAGGCTTATGAGACCTTCAAGAAACAACTCATTAGAGGATTTGACCAAACCCATCCCCAAAAATATTTTAGGGACCTAACTAGAATAAGACAAAGAGGGACCCTTGAGGAGTACATTTTCGAATTCCAAAGGCTAGCAATCATGGTCCCAATAATATCCCAGGATAGACTCACTTGCCTTTTATAGAAGGGTTGTCAAATGCCACCCATGGCCTACTAAGTGCTCTAGACCCCTCCTCACTTCAAGAGGCAATCCTCAAGGCTACCCAACTAGATACGACCCAAACAAGAGGAAAATCCTCCTCAAGTAAAATAACATCAAAAGACAAACACTTATATAGGGAGGACAAGCACAAAGGAACATTCCTTTCTCATAACAACCGAGAAGAGATTCGAAGGAAAGGACTATGTTATGAATGTAAAGAAAAGTGGGAACAGGGTCATATTTGTAAACAAGATGAAGGTAGAAAGAGGAAAACATGTCACAAATGCAAAGGGGAATGAAAGGCAGGACATGCTTGTAACCGAAGTGACCTAAAAGAGAGGTTTGTGTTACAAATGCTAATAGAAATGGGAACAAGGACACAAATGTGGAAAAGGAAGCCAAATACGTAACATAGAGGCAATACCTAAGGAAGAAGCAGAAAGAAATCCTAACAAGAAAACCAAGAACAATGAAGGGGATCTCAAAAGCATTCACTCAAAAGAAGAAAAGGCCATAAAAAATTGGAGCTTCATGGAAGACTGATCTCCCTAGTGAGAATTGTAAAACCCCTGAGGTTTCTTTGCCAAATAAATGAAAAACATCTTCATAGAACACCATATAGATACATGACATATTTCTAAATCTCATCTTGATATATTCTTGCTATAAGGCTAAGTGGTGTCTACAATATTAAAGAATGAAATGACTTTGCTTGAGGACAAGCAAATTTGAGAGGGGAGGAATGTCATATCCCCCCAAGATTGAATTAAGATAATAACTATCATACTTTAGTGTTAGAATACGAAATAATTAAAATACCAATAAATAAATAAATATAAATAATTACCATTTTCTAATTATAATCATATTACTAAGTAAATATAATATAATAGAAATATTAAAGTGAATATAATAAACATGAAAAAATAACAAGTGACGCAAGCGTCGAGTTCCTACCAAGAGGTAAAAGTCATGTAGCTATGAGTTTGGAAAAGTTTTTAGATAGCAAATAGGAATATGAATGTATTTAAAATAGCTAGAAAAGTCTAAAGTTATTTTTAGAAGCGCACGAATGCATGGAATTTTTTAGGGTGCATGGGGAACAAGGTCCATAGGGAGATGTGAACAGGTAACACGTGTGGATGGATGCAAGGGAATTTTTTTTTATGGGTACCATGTTTGCGTGGAGTTATTTAAAGATATAACAATGAGTACTTGTTTTTTTGTGTGTGTATGTATACATTTGTGAGATGGAAGATTCTTTATCATCTTAATTAGGAAGCAAGAATGCATTATTAATTTCTATTAACTATTGGATGCAAACAATCAGAAATATCCACGTGCACATAATGCGTAGAAGAGTGAGATGCATAGTTGGCATGTTAACGAGTCTTAAAGCAGGAGGAGAGTCAACTCGCATTTACAGTATAAAATGAAAGAAAACAAGAGAAATAAACTATTTATGACTAGTGCAATGTTTTTTAATTTTTTTTATTAGAAAACCTTTTGATTGAAAAATTCATTAGTCATTTTAAATGGAACAAAGTTTTGATGTAGAGATATTTCTAAAGCATCAAATATCATTTGCAACTATTTACAAAGAACATGTGTGTGGGCAAAAAAGGAAAATGCATTCTTTACATGCCCCATTTTTATATGCATGGTGAAACAAAGTTTACCATATTTCTTTATTTTGCTTGTTTGTCTATTTGTAAATAAAGTTATGTTTAGTGTATTGTTGTAGAACACATGCTATGTTAATTAACACAATTGAGTTATTTTAGTTTATCATATCACAATATGCAAGTGATAATAGAAACAATAGTGTTAGGTGGAAGATTGATAGGGCTAGCTCATTTGACTATATACTTTTGTAAGATTAATCAATGTTTTTTTTAATGTAGTATAAAGATTAGTATTATATAAAGCTATTGTTTTTATTATAAATAAGTTTTAAATCATGTCTATGTAATATGATAAGATATTTTCATGTATAGAACAATGTAATTATATTACAATAAATTGTTAGATGAATGACTAGAAAGCTATTGATTTTATTATAAATAAGATTTTAATATTGTTTATGTAATATGAATAAAAATTTGTGTTTATATAATAAACAATAAGTAATTAGCAAAAATATAATAAAGAACCCTAGTACCTAAGATTAATTTTGTGTATATATAAAATAAAATGTAATAGTTTAACTTATGAAAATGTAATAAGTGGCATAAATATTACGATAAATTCTTAGATGAAACTGTACAGAGGTATTGATTTTATTATAAATTAGATTTGAATGTTGTTAATGTAATACGAATGAATATTTTTTTGTGTATATATTTTAAACAAAAAATAATTTGAAAAGATATAAAGAATTTTATTAGGTAAGATAAAATGTAGGTACAGCAAAATAATCTACGTGTTTGTAGCACTTTGCATGTAAACATTAAAATATTAGAATAATCTACAGTAAAATAATCTTATAATGTTTGTAACAATGCTTGAAGCATTTAAGTATACATGGATGCATGTACACATTTATCGATGTGCACAAAATGCAGAGAAGAGTGAAAAGCATGCTTGGCACCTGAGCAAGCCTGAAAGCATGAAGAGACTGAAGTTGCATTTGCAGTATTAAATGAAAGAAAACAAGAGAAATAAACTAGTTAGTATGAATGCATAAATGAAAGGAAAGCATTAAAATATGGATCCATGTAAAGACATATGCATGCACGGATGTGTACATGTGTCCATTTAACTTGGAATGTTAAGAAGAATCTATATATGTCTGCGTCCATAAAGTTAGAAATGTTAGAAACAATTTGCAGCTTAAACAAGAAGTAGCAAAACATTATTGACTGAAACAAAGTAGCAATACATTAGTGTTTGCGGAACAAGTGTATAAAGTATATCTAATAATGCATTTGGATGCATGGATACATGTAAATATTTGTGAAATCTGAATATACATTGTTAATCTGTATTTTAACAATGAGACTCAATTTGCATTTACATTATTAAATGAAAGAAAAGGGGGAAAATTAATTATTTATTAGCAATGCATATATCGAAGGAATGCATAAATGTATGGATGAAGGCAAACATTAATGCATCCATCTATGTGTACATGTGTCCATGTAAATTGGTAAGCAAGCAAGAATCTATATATGCCTATGTGCAGAAAGCTAGAAAATGTCAGAAACAATTTGCAATTGAAAGATATAAAAAGAACATTTATGATTGAAACAAAAGAATAATACATTATTGTTTTTTGACCAAGTGTATTAAGGATATTCAATGATGCATTTGAATGCATGGATACATGTAAATATTTATGAAAACTGATTATACATTTTAGCCTCCAAGAAAGTGTGATATGTGCTCTTAGTTATTTGCAATAAACAGGATATAGGGAAAAACGTTTTAAAAGGAAGTCCTAAATACAAGTCTATGTTGTCATAGTTATTTTCAAAACCCTCAGTGTTTAATTGCATAACCTTGATATTTTTTTCAATTTTTCCTTAGGTATGGTGTGAATTTTGTTGTAATGGATGAAGGTATATTTGAGCTATAGATAGATAAAGATATGTAAGGGTGGTAAAGAAGAATGAGCGATGTAAGTGCAACAAAGAGAAGGAATTGAGAGAATTATGTGATGCAAGTAAGGTATATGAATGGCTTATGGGAAGTATTGGATATGCGAAGCAACGAAATGTCAAATTGGATGTGAGAATAAATGGAATGTAAATTATATGATTTTATCATCTTCGAGTTATATGCTTAAAATTAAATGCAAGATATACAAATTTGAATGAGTGAGATGGATTGAGAGAAAAAAGGAATGCAAGACATTGGTGTGATGCAAGAGAAGCATATAAATGGATTTTGAAATGTATTTGATTTGAGAAGAAACGATGTGCATGGGTGGAAATGGAAATTAGTGGATTCGATAGGGTATGAGGTGAACTTTTGTTCCAAGAAAGGATGGAAGAATGTCTATTTTGTTATTGGTTATGCTTTTTAAAATCATCATAGGGCTGAGTGTCTCAATACAAATACAAAAGAAAGAATACTGTCTCATTTCTCACTCTCCTTTGGACTAAACAAAGTTCCAAGATCCTTGAGGTTGCTCGAAATGTGACAAGAGATGAATAGATATAAAAATATAATGATATGTAAGGATGCAAGAGTGAAAAGAGAAACACCAATGAATACTAGTACTCTTTCATGGGTGCATGTTTACATTTGCAGTAACAAATTTCCTTTATGATCTTATCCAAGAAGCAAAAATGTATCATTATTTTGTCTCAAGTATTGAATGCAAATAATCTTAAACATTTGTAACAATGCTTGAGGCATCTATGTATACATGCATGCATGTATACATGTATCCATGTGCACACAATGCAAAGAAGAGTGAAAAGCATACATGACATGTGATCAAGAAATTTGAATGGAAAAGACTAAAATCAAGTAGAAATACAAATCTGTGAAAGCATAGTGATGCTCAAGTAGCATTTGCAGTAGTAAGCGAAAGGAAAAAAGGGAAAATAAACTATATATCAGCAAAGCATATATCGAAGGAATGCATGAATATATGGATCCATGTAAACATTCATGCATGGATGGATGTATAGATGTGTCCATGTAATTTGGTACACAAAGAACAATCTATAAATGCATGTGTGCATAAAGCAAGAAATATCAGGAACAATTTGCATTTGAAACATATACAATATTGTTTTTTGAACAACTATAAAAAGGATACCTAATGATGCATTTGAATGCATGGAAACATGTAAATATTTGTTACATCTGATTATACATTATAGGCTTGAAGAAACTGTTATACGCACTTTTAGGGATCTGTAATCAACAAGGTTTAGAAAAGACATTATGAAAATAACTCTTGAATACAATTGTATGTTATGAGTGTTATTTTTGAAGCCCTCAGTGTTTATTTGCATAACCTTGATATTTTCTTCATCTTTTCCTTTGTTTGGTATGGTGTGAATTTTGTTGTGATGGATGAAGGTATATTTGAGGTGTAGATAGATAAAGATATGTGAGTGTTAAAAAGAAGAATGAGTTATGTGAGTGGAACAAAGGGAGCGAATTAAGAGAAGGGTGAGATGCAAATAAGGTGTATGAATAAGTTATAAAAAGTATTTGACATGGGAGACAAGGATATGGGATGGTGGATATGAGAATGAATGGGAATGTAAATGGTATGGATTCATCGTTTGCAAGTTATATGCTTACAATTAAATGCAAGAAATGAAAAATTCAATGAGAGAGTTGGATTTAGTGAAAAAAGGAATTCAACACATTGGTATGATGCAACACAAGCAAATAATTGGATTTTGAAATGTATTTGATTTGAGAAGAGAGGACGTGCAAGGGTGGAAATGGAAATGAATGGAATTAATAGGGTATGAAGTGATTATTTCTTGCAACAAGGGGTGGAAGAATGTCTAGTTTGGCATTGGTTATGCTTTTAAAAATCATCATAGGGCTGAGTCCATCAATATAAACACAGAAAAAGACCCATGTTGCATTTCTCACTCTCCTTCGTACTGAACAAGGTACTGAGATCCTTGAGCTTCCTCGAAATGTGACAATAGAAGAGTGGATATAAAAATATAATGATATTTATGGATAGAAGAGTCAAAACAAAAGACAAAGTGGAAGTTCCTATGCATATACTATGGAAAAATATGGAAGATCATAAAATAGAGTACATGTAAATGCTGATGCAGTGAAGAACATTAAATACATGGACAGAGAAATACGTAGAGCTATTAACAGATATATGCATAGATGCATTAACAGACACATGTATACACAGAAAACAAAAGTACATGGAGAGATGGAGATATGAACACATGTATACATGGACGTATGCACACTTGGATATAGGTACAAATGCAAATGTTACATGGAAGGATGTATTCATATACATATGTAAATATGGATGAAGGCATATATGCATGTATGGACAATATGCATAAATGTATGTCAACATATAACTTTTAATTTTGTTATATTGGAAAACCAGTACTATTCTGATAAATCAATATTGGAAAAATAGCATTTAGCTGTTTGTATTTCTCAGAATAGCTTTATAAATTATTGTTGTTGTTGAAAATCAGTGAAATGCAATCGCATAGATCGATTAAATAAATTTAAGCAAAGGCATAGTTTATAAAACTAGCGAGTAGAGATACGTAATCCATGAGTGCAAATTAAATGCATTGAAATATCAGGAAAATGCGAACACATGGAGAGGTCAAAATAATTGAAGCAAATGCATTAAATGGCATGTTGCTGGTGGGGAAGGCAATGGAATTGCTTGACAGACATGGGTGGCTAGGATACTTTGGCCATTAGGGGTCGTTTGGCCAAAGACAAAGACAAATACATGGATGCATGAGTCCATACATGCATATATACATGTATCCATGCAAAATATTGATAGATACATATATAGATGGATGTGTGTATGCAATTCATAGGTGCATATATGCATAAATCAATGTATACATGCACCCATAGATACAGTCATACATATATAGACAGATGCATGTAGAGATGGCAAGATATGCATAAATCGATATATGCATGGCTGCATCTATGGATACATAGATACATAATGAAATGGAGAAAAAGACACATTTATATATGCATTTACTCTGGGAGTTTGATTATGAATCCATATGTATACTTTGATTATAAAATCATAGTTTAGATCATTTTAAGTGTTATCCATTCGAATCTTTTCTTGAAATACGAAGGATTCATCTGAGTCTTGGAGGCAATGCACAACTGTCCTATAAAGAGAGCTTTGGAACCAATGAGCTATCATATATACATGGGTGCATGAGCCCATAGATGCATATATACATGTATCCATGCAAGTTATTGATAGATGCATATATACATGGATGTGTGTATGCAATTCATAGGTGCATATATACATAAATCGAGGTATACATGCACCCATAGATACAGTCATACATATATAGATAGATGCATAAAGAGATGACAAGATATATGCACAAATCGATATATGCATGATTGCACCTATGGATACATAGATACATTATGAAATGAAGAAAAAGACACATTTATATATGCATATATTTTGAGAGTTTGAGTCTGAATCCATATGCATACTTTGATTAAAACAAGTAGCTGAAAGTACACAATTCATTGATACAAAATTAATGCATTGAATTGCATCTGACTAAAGGGGAGGCTGTTTGGATTGCTAATTAGTCTTTGAATATATAACAATTAAAAGAGATAAATAAGTATAATTATCCTTGGGAACATTTTACATTTTGACTTTTCAATGAGAATGAATTAACAAAGTAGCAGTCAGACCTAAAAAAGGTTCAAGGACTATGCTTATAGAAAACCATATTTTGGACAATGGCTGGACAATCTGTTGAAATTGCTTAAAAAACTTTGAAGCAAATGCATTTTTTCGTTATGTTTACTTTCATTGTACATGTTAAATGGAAGTTGGGTTTCGGATTGCTGCAATGCATTTGGATACTCTGGTTATAAAATCATAGTTTAGATCATTTTTAGTGTTATCCAATTGAATCTTTTCTTGAAATACCAAGGATTCATGTGAGTCTTGGAGGCAATGCACAACTGTGCTATAAAGACAGCTTTGGAACGAATGAGCAAGTGAGCCACAATTTTTTTTTGCTCACATTGCCAATCTTACTATGTGCTTTAAACCTCTAAAGTAAGAGAAATTTGAGGAAAGAAAGTATTTATTGCCTCAAGTAACTTGTTTCTGGTTCTGGATACTGTAATTATTGTCCTCATAGGCACACATGCAAAGTATGGAACCATATAGAAAGCAAGTGAACTCTTTAATAATCCCATGAAACATAGTCTTTCTATGTATCCATGTATACAGGTTTGCATGTATATATGTGTAAATGTAATTATGTATATATGCTAGACAGTATGTATTTGTGCATAGGTGCATAAGGATGGTATGTATCTTTAGATTTTAGATTGCATAGGTAACATGTAGTTCATAGTCATCTAGTTAAAGTAATATGATCACTTTGTGCATATTGGTATTTAATTCTGGAAGTTGATGTTTGCAAAGTTGTTTTTATCTAATTTGGAAAGTGGTATTTAGCTGTTTTCTTGATTGTGTTTCAAAGTGAATGCATTAAACAAAATGTGGATTTATCATGTAATATAGATTTAAGTGACTAGAGATGCATTGTGATTACTTTGAGCGTTTGATTTTTTGTTATTCTGCAGATCTGTGTAGTCACAGGAGATGATGTTGTTGTAGAGTCAAGACCTAGAACCAAGCTACTTGATACATGTATCCATAGAAACATGGATGTGGACATCTATCATGGTATCCATAGATGCGTAGATACATGTATCTATGGATAGATGTATTCATAGATACATTGACACATATATGGATAGATGCTTGTATACATTTGCACATAGAAAGACATACATATATGCGTAGATGCATCTATAGGTAGAAGAATACATAGAAACATAGTTGCATGGATAGATAGATAGATGCATAGTTGGATACATAAATCCTTAAATATACATGTATGGAAATATCCATGGATTGCATAAGAAGTTGCATAGATACATATATCGATGGTTGCATGTGTACATAGATGCATGTATTGCAGTACACATGGATGCATGCAGAAGTGTATCTACGGGCAAGATGCATGGTTGCATGTCAGGCTTGTAAAGTTTCTATATTTTTTATTACTACAAAGCGGTCTCATAAAGAGAGGTTTGGAACAAAAATTATGTCAACATGTGTGGTAATAAGAGTTTTTTCCTTGAACCTTGTTATATATTCAAAGAGTAACTAGCAATGCAAACAGTGTTCCCTTTAGTCAGATGCCATTCAATGCATTGAGCTTGCATCAGTGGATTATGTACCTTTAGCCACTAGTTTGAATCAAAGTATGCATATGGATTCAGAATCAAAAGCTCTTTCCTGTGAACGTATTTTCAATTTGCCTATGCATTTTCCAGGAATGCTTTTAACCGGCAGCATTGGCCAATTACATTTTTCCATTGAACATATTACTTATTTTTTTGTACAATTTGCATTTGGAGAGCTATTTTATATATTGGAAAATTAGCATATATCTATTTTTCTATTCGATTGAGTAGCTTTATAAATCATTTTCGTTTTAAAAAATCGGGGAAATGCGAATGCATAAATTGATTAAATAAATTTAAGCAAAGGCATAGTTTGAAAGTTGGTGGCTAGAGGTACGTAATCCATGAATACAGATTAAATGCATTAAAATATCAGGAAAATGTAAGCACAATGCATGAATGCAAATTAAATGCATTAAATGACATCTGGCTGGAGGTGAATGCGCTGGAGTGGCTTGGTGAACATGCATGGACAGGGTACTTTGGTCATTTAATATAGAGTTAAGCCACTTGCCATGCATCTTTATTACTTTGTGTGTGTTGTTTTTGTGTTCTGTAAGCCTGTGTTGTCAAAACCTAGATTCTGCAATTGATTTGACTTTTTTGCTATGATGAAAGCATTCAGGATAAAGGAATTTCGTGACTTGTTATAGTTAATGTGCTCATAGGCACATATGAAAAATATGGAAACATATAGAAGGGAAGCGAATTGTTCAAAAAAACTCATCAAAGAAATGTGGTCCCATGGAATGCAATAAGTGTTCACAATGGACACTTTGGTTTCTGCATGTTAAGTTTGTCAGATAATG
The DNA here is from genome assembly GCA_007258455.2 of Sequoia sempervirens. Lineage (NCBI taxonomy): Eukaryota > Viridiplantae > Streptophyta > Pinopsida > Cupressales > Cupressaceae > Sequoia > Sequoia sempervirens. The sequence continues at coordinate 27,014 of VDFB02235053.1, read as the reverse complement.
CAATTTGGCATGAACAATGTTGAAGCCATCACATGAACAGTAGAACTATTCAACACTGAACTCTATGCTTGTAATAATTATTGGAAAAGCTGTAAATGCCATAGATGAAATAATATGAATAAAATTCTAGTTTCTGGTTTTCTTGAAATGCAATGAAAAAACTGCTATAAAGGCATAAGACAAGGTTATGTAACATATTGCTATTCTTGTATCTAATTTCTTTGGACACAAATGATTTAGAGACTTGATTGCAATAGTAACATGTCTACGAAAATTGGACAAAAGAGATTATAATTCAGTAGTTTTTAGTGTGAGTATATATGTATCCTGATACATATAAGCTTGATCTGGCATTCATGAAAACAACTGCTATGTACAGTGAAAGAGCTAATTAGTGTTACTATATGCGATATCCATATAACATAATAAATTGGTACAAGGCTAGAGTGGTAGATCCATAAATACATGGATGCATGTATACACAATTGCATACAGGGATACGTAGAAGCTTAGATGAATACAAGGACACATAAGAATCAAAAATTGATTAAATAAATTTAAGCAAAGGCATAGTTTAAAAGTTGGCGGCTAGAGGTATGCAATCCATGAATGCAGATTAAATGCATTAAAATATCAGGAAACTGCAAGCGCATCAATTGATTTATTCAAATTAAGCAAAGGCATAGTTTATCAAACTGGCGGGTAGACGTACGTAATGCATGAATATAAATTAAATGCATTGAATGGCATCTGGCTCGAGGTGAAGGCGTTGGAATGGCTTGAAGGCCATGCGTGGCCAGGGTACTTTGGTCATTTAATATAGAGTTAAGTTACTTACTATGCATTTCTATTACTTTGCGTGTGTTGTTTTTTGTGTTTTGTAAGCTCTTGTTCTGAGGAAGAGTTTATAGCCACTGAGCAAGAGATGTTACAGTTGCAGGGCCCAGACCTAGAAACGAGTTACTTGAGATTGTAATTTGTTACTCTCCACAGATCCTTTCCATTAAAGTGCATCGTGAAGCTGTGTTTCATAGTGCTTTAGTTCACTATCACCATCACTTTTTGACTTATGTTTCAGTGCATGTATGTATGTATGCATGTTTCTATGCGCATATGCATTTACCTATGTGCATATCTATGCAGACATTTGTAGATGCATATATGCATGTATGCATGTGACTCTGGATATATATATGCATATATGTATTTATGCATATATGTATGTGTGTATAGATCTATAACAACTTCTACTTGGTCACCATCAATTCTTGAAAACATAAGAATCAAAAAGCAAAGATTGGAAAAGCTAGGAAGGACAAAATGCAAAAGGGAACATTTAAACTATATAGTTTGAATGGCATTATGCATGGAGGGATAATAATTATTGAACATATATGTCAGATGTACATAGAGAACCATTGTCTTCATAGGTGCAAAAAGAAAGCTAGAGTTTTAGATGTCCATATTCCAGAAGACTTTAACATAGTAACCTATAGAAGTGTCTAAATGTATAATAGCAATAGAGTATTTTAAAACCAAAGATGTCTATAACATGTGAAAACCAGTGAAATGTCTTGGAGCATGGAAAGGTGAAAAAGTAAAAGTCTGAAGAATGTAAATATGTGCTCCTCTATTCCTAGTTTCCTGTAAAGCCAACAAAATGCTATGTATTAGAAACATAGTTTGTATGGATAGTGATTTGAGGTGCTGGTTCAAAAGAGAAAAAGTTTAGATATGAATGACTTTATTACCTTCTGGTGATGTTTCCTGTCTATTTGTCAATGCAAATGGCTTCAATAATGGCATTGTTTTGGTCAAGGCTAAAATGTCCTTCAGCACTGAAGTCCCGTAGGATGAATATCACTGCTGACTTGTCCTTGATATAGTCTTCATAGCTAAGCCTTTGCAGTGTGGGCAATAGACGGTGCATGGTGGCCTGGTCAATTGAAGACTGAATTGATTGATTATCATAAGTTGTTATGGTAGTTTTAAGTTGTAAACAGAATGTATGATTGACTTGCTGGTTGCACTGTTTACAGTGAGCAATTTTTTCTTGGAGTGTGCCATAAGCAGCAAATTTGAATTTGCATTTTGGACAGCATGCATGAAATGGATTGGAAAATGCATTTGCTGCTTTTAGTGTACCAGAAACCTATAGAATATGGTTCAAAATTGTTAGAGGAGACAAAAAATACAAGTTTGGATGCACTAGATTTTTAAAAAAAGAATGTTGTTACCTTGAAAGTTGAATGTAGTAAGCTGTTGAGTTTTTCCAAGCTTCGTTTGTCATTCAAGGTACAGATGAATGTTGATCGACATGTGTGAAATGTGTTCTTTTGATCTGTTTTCCTTACAACATTCTTGAAAAGCATTGCAGGTGTTTTATTTGTATGCAACTGGTCTTCGAGTGCAAAGTATTGTTGCTCATATGTTGACCGTAATAGCAGCTGCAATTCAATGAGAGGATTAGATTTTGTTACAGAAATTGTTATAGGGACCACTGTAGAACATTAAAAGCTTGAAACTGAAAGAAGAGGTAAAAGTTCTATAGACCGAAATACCTATGCCTTATCTATGTCAGTGTGGCCATCTTTGATGTCAACTGCAAATTGGGTACCCATTTTTCTGGCACCAACTACCAGCGCAGCTATTGTGCCAGCTGGGTACTCATTTACAGTTGTTAGCAATTGGCTGATAGTTGTACTTGGGATGGATTTGTACTCTTGACAGAGGCGGGGGATGTTTTCAGTGGTGCTTATGTCTATTAAAATCAAAATGCAATCACAGTCACCTCTGTCATAATCTGTCTTAGGTGCAACTTGGAAATCTAAGATTGAAATAGTTGTTCCCAGGACAATTTTAGGCTCATGTTGATATACAATGTTTCCACTAACATTTAACGTGATTGTCATTTCTGCTTTATGATCTGTCAGATCAGCACGTAGCATTTCCCGTGTTTTGTTGGTCTTATCCAATGTTGCTTTGTAGACAACAAGGACATCACCTTGGAAGGTGTCTCCAGCTCTTCTTGCATTTAGCTATTCGATTGAAACAATCCTAGGTTTCTTGACTCTTGTCCTACAAGGAACAACGATAATGTCAATTGAATGCTAATTTTATATTAGCAAGTTGAGCAAATGGCAGTACATTGTAGAACGAAGTACTTTACCGTTGTGCTGACTCTTCTTGTGCAATTTGCACCTGTTTGGCTTGTCTTTTTGATACATCTTTTGGTGTCTTGCAAAGAATTGAAACAATGTTATTTGAACATTTGTGATTTGGGTGAATGAGTATGAAGGAATAATACTATGAGCACTTTACCGTTGTGTTGATTCTTCTTGTGTGGTTTGTATTTGCTTTGACTGTCTTTTAGTTTCATCCATAGATCTCCTACAAATAATGGATATAGCATTGGAAAAGACATTGCAATGCATAAAGGTGATATAAGGCTATAAGTTCTATAAAGTTGAATTTGTCTATTGTGCAACATGCAATTTGAGGAAAATTGGATTGTGATCAATCCAATATGCTTCTGATATATAGATAGAGCATATATTTGTAGTCGTGTTGGACCAAACATGATCAATGGCTGAGTTGCCCATGTTGTGTTGTTCGTTCAACATAAATTGTATGTTGTTCTGCTGCATATAACTGTGAAGCATTTTTTTGCTTCTGTTTTCTGAAGACATGTCGACATTAAAATCGCCTAAAATGAACAACATGTATTCTGAATTTGTGGACTCAATAATTGTTTGCAAGATTGTGATTACTTCATCTATGGCAGTTGCAGGTCTTGCATAAATATTAAAAACATTGAGTTCATTGTTAGATAGCATTACTATTAATGTGATAGCTTCAATATTTGAGGTTTCATGTTGTGTTGTTTTTGACAAGAGTAAATGTTTCCTGGTTAAAGTTGCTATGCCATGTATGTTATGTACAGAGAAGCTATCAAAATTCTGTAGCAAGGTATTTAGCTCTAAGGGATGCATATGTGTTTCTTGGAGACACAAGATATCAGATTGCATTGTGCCATAGTCATCGACAATGTCCTCTGCAAGTGCTTTCAAGGTATGGTCTATGCATGGGCTTGTAGACAATCGCAACCTGCGGAAGTATGTTTCTTGATCATGTACTTTGTGCAATGCATATAGAGTACTAGGATTTAGTTCATTGTTATATGATTTAATTGCTTCTTTGTCCTTTTTTTGTAAGAAAGCCAGGAAATAATCTATAGCTCCATTGCGTAATTGAGTTGAGGTGTACTGGTTGTTAAGTAGCACTTGAAGCGAATCAAACAAACGATCACCAACATTGTATACAAATGTGCTTAATCTACAAAGGCCTTCAGCTCTAAGGACATTGTCAATGTTTGATATTTGAGGAGAGTTTGTGCACAGTTTTTTTTATTTCATGTGAACTTATGGGCTGTTTTGAAGTTATGTTTTGTGTTTCAATTTCTAACAATGGTTCATAGTGTCCACTTAAAGAATTCATGTCATGAAATAGTATGGAGACTAATTCTGTGTAATCAGAACTATTGAATTGTAAGTACCTTCTTGTTGTTGTTCTTGACCAAAGGGATATTTGTATATTCAACAATTTGGATATCCAGTGAATGCAAAATAGGTCACCCCACAATCCACTTTTTGTGCAATCTGCTTGTGGCTTTGCAGATAATTGCATTCTGCGGAGATATGTTTGTGGATCATGTACTTTGTGCAATGTATATAGAGTATCAGGGTCTAGTTCATAGTTGTATGATTTTATTGCTTCCTTGTCCTTGTTTTGAAGGCAATTCAAGAAGTAATCTATAGCTCCATTTCGTAGTTGAATTGATGTGTAACGATTGTTAAGCAACAGCTGTAATGAGTCAAACAAACAATCACCAACATTGTATGCAAAAGCACTCAAGCTACAAAGTCCCTCGCCCTTAAGCACATAGTCAATGTTTGATATTTGGGGGCGCTTTGTTAATTCATAGGTGTCAACGTCTATCATTTTCTTTGTTTCTCGTGTAACCTAGTGTGTTTGGGAATAGCAAATGTTGGGTATGAATAGCACCTAACGCTAGTATCTAGATTACAAAATCTATAATTGTTTACATTGTCGCCTATGTGCTTTTACTCAATAGCATTCCATAGTATTAATCATGTTGCCGAGGATCTTGGAAGTTAACAATCTCTATATATGTTGGAAAATGGATCTTGAGTAGTTGCAGAAGCTTACGCAACATACCACACAACAAACAATTTAATAGAAGCACAAGGGGAAAATAGTATTAATTCTTCAAGCTGACCTTGTTATCCATTGTCCCCCAACAGGATTGTATGTACTTATTCCTGTTACATTGCCAAAGTGGATAAATGAGTACAATGCATGATGTATACTTTTAGTGCCACAGACACAAAACAATATTTTCAGGTAGCTTTGTTTGCATGCAACAATTGGTCGACAAGAATCTTTTTTGCTCACATTGTCAATCTCAGTCTATGGTATTTAAATGTTTTGTGTAATTGGATTCCTTTGTTTCTATGTACTTCCTAGCGACTATTTTTTTTCAAAGAACAAATTATTTTAAAAGCTATTCAGATAAACATGAATTAAGTGGCATGTAGAGAATAGTTTCACAAATCTTTTATGTTTAAAGAAAATCAGGGAAATGCAAAAGCATTGTTTGATCAAAGAAGATCTATGGCTTTTCTTATTTGTGGGAATAGCTTTTAAAATCATTTGTGTTTAAAAAATTTGAGGAAAATGCAAAGGCATAGGTCAATTAAGCAAAAGTGAAGGCATAGATTGAGTAAATAATTAAAAAAAGAGATTGAAACTCAGAGGTACAGGCACACAGTGCATACATGCAAGAGAAATGCATTAAATAGCATGTGGGTGGATGAGAAACTGCTGGAATGGCTTGGTGGACATGTATAGCTAGGATACTTTGTTCATTTGTTATAGACTTAAGTCAGCTGTTAAGCATGACTATTACTTTGTGCATATTGTTTTCATATTCTAGAAGTCTTTATTCTGGGAGAGTTTATAGCGATTGAGCAGACTTTGATATAGTTACAGTATCCAGAACCAGAAACGAGTTACTTGATGCAATAAATAGTTTCTTTCCTCAGTTTTCTTTTACTGTAGAGGTTTAAAGCACGCAGTGAAATTGGCAATGTGAGCAAAAAAAAAACTGTGGTTAATGTCATTTTGCATGTAAGCAAGACCATGGAAAAACATTGCATCATGTCTATGAGTGACGTAGTACATCATTCATTGTACTCATGTGCCATGTCAGCTTTTGAAATTAACTTTGTAGGCTTTTATTTGCAAAACAGGAAGATTAAACATACGTTAACTTACACACTGCACAGTAACTTGCCACAGATATAAGCAGTCCTATGAAAAAAATTGCCTTAAATGCATATAGGTAAAAACCAGTTGACATAAAACAAAGACTTATGACTCTAAAGGCTATTTGAAACTGCAAACAGGGTTTTAAAATTGCATGCTAGCAGTTCATTGTATTCTATGGATATTGTATAGAGGAAATATAACTTATGAACACATAAGCAAAACCTGTTATATTGCTCGAAGACAAATTACTATTGCAATTGTGGAAAATGCATTTTCCTATTTGTATATGTGGAAGCAGCCCTCTAAATCATTTATGTTCAAAGAAATGAGGAATACAAGATGACAAAATGAATACATGGAAAAGAACTTTATGCAGTTATTATATTGAAGAATTTCAATTTCATTTCAAGAAAAGCAAAAAAGACAATTTGGAAAACTGACCTTGTAATCTGCTATCAAACGATCAAGTATACTTGTACAAATGTACAAATTGTGATAGGGACAAGCAATGTTTCCTAGTGTAGTTTGTGCGTGATTGTTTAAATAGAGTTGAAAGCATTGATTCTTGTTACAAGGACAATTTAGACAAATGAGTACAGTGAGTGACATATACTATGCTATTCATAAAAACAAAACAGAATGCTTATGTAGATTCATTTGAATGAGAAACAATCCAAGTAAGAACTCTTGTGTATTAAAATGCAAATTGCATTTTATAATTTTTAAATACTTATTGCTATTTGTGTATCCTATAATATAGAACATTTTTTTGCATATGCATGCACTAGGGTAATTTTGTTATTGCAATGGTGGTATAAGCTCTTTACGAGCAATCAATGGAATAGATCCCATATTTGCTTAAGCGCCTAAAAAAGTGTAAATAGGCCACGGGAACTAATCAATACTAAGCCAAAAAATAACACAGACTTGTGCTAGCACTGTTAAGTTATGGTAAAAACAATTTATAGCTATTGTTTAATGCCAAACTAGCTATCACTTAACAGTGAAAGCGACGTAAATATTGATTTTCTAACTAAATGGGGTCATTTCATTTCCATATGCATAAGTTTATTTTGTACCATTATGTAGCACTTACTATTACTTGTGCAATGAAGCTAAATGCAAGTAGAATTCATAACTCATGGCATTTAGATACACCCAAGGAGAAATACAAATCAAGGTTGTTAGCATCCTGATAAGAAAGATGATGCGATACATCCAATTAATGTATGCCACAACATCTTATTCAATGAAGATGATTTGGATAGGAATGTTACAAATCAGAATCCTTATTGGTGTTTGAGTAATCCTGTTTTTCAAGACTTTTCAAGGAAATTGCATGCCAATACTATCAGTGAATAAGTGGAATTAGATTTTTTAATTGACTTTGTTTGATTGGTCAAATGTGGACAAGGGTAGTTATAATTATTTCTTTGTTTTAATTATTATGTATATAAATACTATTCAACAGTTATCTAATTAATTAGATATGAAATGATAGAAGGAAAAAGAAAATTAATTAATTAAGATAATTTGATTCATTAATTAATAAGGTGAATTATCGTGTAAAAGTACAAAAATTAGAAGTTGCAAAAAAATCCTCTTTGCTTTATGGTTTAATGACAATGAGAGAGATGAAAGCAATTGTGGAGTTTAGGCTTATATCTATAAATTGCATTTGCCTGTCAGTTTGTAAAGTGCTCTCAACACATTGTCCTCATATTGTTTGTAAGGTCCTATTATGGGACATGCTAACAGAACTGTGGCTCTAAAGCTTGCACTATGGAACAGTTCTGCAGTAATTGAAGATATGCAATCTTTAGAGAGCTCATAAGCGCCAAGTTATTGTTAAGCTCTCACATTGTACATTGGACAAAAGACTATTGCTTGTCCAAGGAACTAGTCTCTAAAGAATAGTGTAGGCTGAGCACTGTGAAACCCAATGTGCTTATGGACATTAAAATAAAAGAAAACTGATGAGAGAAACTATTTATTGCCTGGAGTAGCTTGTCTGCAAGTGTACTTTTTTGGAACCATGACAACCTTTGCCCTATCACTGTAAACTTTTTCGTAGAAAAGACATATCTACACACACATATATGTATACATATGTATATATATGTATAGATACATCCATGTAAAGACAAATTAATGCATCTATGGACATAAACATATATGCATCCATATGATTACATGCATATACACATAGATGCATCTATACACACATACATATATGCATAAATACATATATGAATAGATATATCCAGAGTCACATGCATACATGCATATATGCATCTACAAATGTCTACATAGATATGCATATAGGTAAATGCATATGTGCATAGAAACATGCATACATACATACATGCACTGACACAAGGCAAAAAGTGATAGTGATAGTGAACTAAAGCACTATGAAACACAGCTTCACGATTCACTTCAATGGAAAGGATCTGTGTAGAGTAACAAATTATCATCTCGAGTAACTCGTTTCTAGGTCTGGGCCCTGCAACTATAACATCTCTTGCTCAGTGGCTATAAACTCTTCCTCAGAACAAGAGCTTACAAAACACAAAAAACAACATACGCAAAGTAATAGAAATGCATAGCAAGTAACTTAACTCTATATTAAATGACCAAAGTACCTTGGCCATGCGTGGCCTTCAAGCCATTCCAGCGCCTTCAGCTCGAACCAGATGCCATTCAATGCATTTAATTTATATTCATGCATTACGTACGTCTACCCGCTAGTTTGATAAACTATGCCTTTGCTTAATTTGAATAAATCAATTTATGCGCTCGCAGTTTCCAGATATTTTAATGCATTTAATCTGCATTCATGGATTACGTGCCTCTAGCCACCAACTTTTAAACTATGCCTTTGCTTAAATTTATTTAATCAATTTATGCGTTCGCATTTTCCTGAATTTTTAAAACGAAAATGATTTATAAAGCTACTCGGACGAATAGGAAAATAGATAAATGCTAATTTTCCAATATATAAAATAGCTCTCCAAATTCAAACTATACAAAAAAAAAGTAATATGTTAAATGGCGAAATGTGATTGGTCAATGCTGCCAGTTAAATGCATTCGGGTGAATGCATAAGTATTTCTGCCTACCAGCAGGAACTAATTAAAGCATTTCAACCAAATGCATGAGTATTCTTGCCTTGATGCTAGGAGCCAATAAAATTGTGACTATAGAAAACAGTTTATCCAAGTAAGTGCTATTAGGTTTGTTATCTTCAATTTCAAACTCCTTTGACGTTAATGCATTTTCTTTGGTGGTAGAATATGGAGATTCCTTTTTTAAATGAGAGTCTGGAACAAGATGACATAAACAAATAAATTTAAGCAAAAACATAGGCTAGAAAACTGACAGCTTTTATCAATATAAAGGGGACGTTTACAGTGACAGAGCAAAAGCTCTTGTGCTCGTTGAATGAAAACCAAGAGACAAGTTACTCAAGGCAACAAATTGCTACTTTTATCTATTTTGCTTCATTTTATCCCAGAAATGCAAGTTGGGTTTCACAATGCATGAGAACACATTTGAGCAAATAACTGCCAAAATTATAACTGCAATGGATGACAGTAATATTGTAATGGATAATAATAGTCCAAACATCAAAATACAGCAGCTACTTTATTTTTAGATTCAATGGAAACAAGTATCAATTGGAAACAGATTAACCTAATAGTCTATTTATCATAGGTTCTTGAATTCCAAATGCACAAGTGCAAACATGGTTCTCTACAGGTTTTTGCTATGCATTTTAACTATATTGTTGTTTTGCATCGAGCCTAAAGAACCACTGCAAGTATGGTTTCCAAACAGATTTAAATCAATGAATGTAAGGCAAGAAAGGTTTCCAATTACACTTAATACTTGAACCATGAAGCATCATTGCTTCAAGCTATAGCAAAAGTGCAGACAGGGACACAAAAGCAAATTCAACAATGACATCATCAAACAAGGATTTGTTTGCTATTACTATGACTAACTATTGAACTCAATTGACTCATCAGTCAAACAGCTTGATTGATCACTGACCTAACTTGTTTCAAAGCTATCTTGTTAAACTGATTAGTTAATTTCATTAATGAGTAAAAGTTAGAATTGACTTAATTTGCACAAGCTAAGTGTAAGATTGACTTGTTTGATAATTGACTTTGATTAATGGTTCAGAGACAGATGAGACAAATTAAATTGTCATGAGCAAAATGTGAGATGAACTTATTGGCTGCTACGCCACATATACTATGACATTTTAGCTTTCATGAAATAATAGCGAAAGCAATAGATTAAACAGATGGCTTCAACATAGGCAAAGCGATACAATTAACATGGACAGCTATAGGCTGTTGATTTTTTGTAGCATAAGAAACAAAAGGGAAGACGTTGCCGAAGATTTTGCAATTTCAGTTTACAATTGTGTTTGCTCCCTTGTCTATAAAGCCTTTTCAAGAAGCACCTTTTTTTTTGGCATATGAATGGCCATGATTGGTTTAATTGATTTCGCCTACAAAGATGTTTTTTAATTAACTATTATTAACTATTCATCTAAGCTGCTACGTATCCATGTATGCAACTGTGTATACATGCATCCATGTATTTATGGATGTGCCACTCTAGCCTTCTACCAATTGACTATGTTATATGGATATCGCATATAGTAACACTAATAAGCTCTTTTACTGCACATAGCAGATGTTCTCATAAATGCCAGTTCGAGCTTATATGTATCAGGATACATATATACTCACACTAAAAACTATTGAATTATGATCTCCATTGTCCCATTTTCGTAGACATGTTACTATTGCAATCAAATGTGTAAAGCATTCGTGTCCAAAGGAATTAGACAAAGGAATGGCAATATGTTACACAACGATGTCTTATGCCTTTATAGCAGTTTTTTTATTGCCACATACAGTATGGCATTTGAGTTTCAAATGAGTCTCATGCACGAAAAGCATTTGTTTGCTATTACTATGATTAATGATACAATTGACTTAATTTGCATGAGTCAAGTGTAAGATTTACTTGTTAGCCGATAGGCTATATTATGCATGAGCTTTTGGCCTGAAACAAGTCTCACGCCATAAAACAACCGTGGTTTGCCGCTTACCTCATGCCAAAATACTGTGAATGGTATGGTCAGTTGTCAGTCGTTTCCGTTGTGCGTTGGTCGAGTTGGTCGTTCTCCTTTAAATGTAGTGGTAGCAAATGTCTCCAGAGTTTTCGATTAGCATGTCACGTCAAAAATCAATCAAAATAATTTCTACAGCTGTTCAAAGGGATTTATGCAAGTTAAATATCTAAGTCTAGCTGTGTTTACCCCATTTATTGCTACTGGTAAATGCATTTATAGAGAAAACTGCATAAAAGAATGAACCGAGTTAATCGACTACTGGAAGGCGACAAGGCATAAGATATACCAGCAAAAGGAATTCATTCAATCCACGGTACTTTCTAGCAAACATTTGTAGTTGTTTATCAACAATATTTATACTGTTAGTAAATCTTTTGTTGTATACAGAAATGCTACCTGGTTTCATTTGACTTCAACCAAATTTCTGCAATGTATGCTGTCTGTCTAGAATTATGATTTAGAATTATTTGTCTTTGATAGAATTATTTTGCCCCCAAATTCTTTTCGTATCCAGCCATCTTGTCTGTAATCCCTTCACCTTCACCGCCGCCACAATGGAAGAGTAACCAATTTTTTTTCATTCTTCTCCTCTTCTTCGTGTTGTTGGCTATCACTAACAACAGGAAAAACCAAGAGTTCAGGTGACCCACAAGCACATTGAGTATCTTCCGTTGTTTGCTCAGGCATAGCTTCCATGGTTTTTGCACCCACACAGCCAATTGAATTCATCACCTCTATTATGGTAAGGCCTCCGATCTAGCAGTTGTTTTATATGTTGAGCTTCTTTCTATACAAGCAATGGTACATATGTGTTTAGTAAATTAAAGTTTTCACTCCTGTATTTGCAATTTACAGTAAAGTATTTAGAAAACCACAAAGTTAACTATGAAAGTTTATAAAGATTTTGTGCTGGTGTTAACAAAACAAAATATTTAGAGTTGAAAATACTTTAACAGAAATCCCACACACTGCTTAACAGTAACAGATTAAGTTTTGTAGATAATTAAAACAGAAACGAAAAAAAGAGGAAACAAATTTGCTTAGAAAGGAGGCGAGGAAGGAGTGCAGTCGCCTAAATTCCAAAGCCCACCCAGTCCGCTATATCTTAACCATTCTTCTCTTCTTGCCCTGAGATTTTGCTTCCTCCAATCGACCTCCACCCTCCATTCCAAAGCGTGTAGTTAGGGGCAAGTCTGTGACGTTGCCTATTACTCTCTCTGCTACCAGAGGATCTATTGAACGAGTTGTTTGTCTTAGAAATTCCTTCTTTCGTTCAAAGAAGAAAGAAAAATAGGGATTGAGTAAATAGCGGATTTCTCAACTGTTTAACGTTGTTGGCTTGTAAATTTGGAGGTTTTTATGTATGTAAATGCTCTGCCAACTTGAAAATAGGGAATGAACTACACGTTGTGATGAGATTTTGTGGACAGCTATCAAAAGCCTGCCAAGTGCCATGGAATACATCAACAACTCGAGCACAACAATTTTGTTTTGGTTTTTATACTTTTAATTTTGATTTGGTTTTTATACTTTTTAAGGAAAAGTAGATGTGTTAGAAGAATTATAAATATGTTTAAAATATTTGAATCTGCATATTTAATCCTACTTTGTGCTTCATTTCCTTGATCTCAATCTGTATATTTAATTTGTATATACAAATAATATAATGAATAAATTGTAAGGTAATAAATAAATATCATTATTAACATTAAAAAAATTTATATTATTACTTATATTTGCTCATCGGTAAAATAGAGCATAAATTAGAAATATAATGATTGTATCGTTATGAAAACATGTATAAAATGTTATTATAATATAAATAAAAAATTATTAATATATATTATATATTAAGAAATGTTATTAATTTATTGATTATTTATAATTATAAATATTTATATAGTAATTATTAAATTTAAACATTAGAAATATTATTTAAATTTTTTAGGAGATATAATTAAACAAAATTTTACAAATAAAAAATTATATCTTTAATGTTTTAAATTTTTATATCTATTTTGTAATTATAATTTTAAATTTTATTTTAATATATTATTTGAACTATATCATTGTCTTTACAATTATAAAGAAGGTTAACATAAAGAAAGAGACCTCATAGCATATAGAACAAATCAATGTATAATCAACTGATTTTAAATTAATTTTGTATCATATTTTAACAACATTCAAAACTATTTTTTATTTTTATCATTTCAACATTATAAATAAACCAACCATAGATTTTGGAATTGTGCATTTCTAAATTATCTGCAAATTAAAGATATTTAATGGATTGAACAAGCTGCAAATTCAAGTAAGAATAAGTTAGCATAGTGAGGTGGCTTTAAAGAAGTTGACTGAGCCATAAGTATGCCAAGAGCCTTGTGTTCATTCTAATAAACATTTGACCATCGCATTAGAAAGATGTAGGTCAAGTAATCTTAAGTGTCAAATGAATCTGAAATTTATATTTTGCTTTGTTAAATTATTCATTATTTTGCTTTGTTAAATTATTCATGGGTTTGTCATTGCTTCAATCTATTAACAAGCATCATAAAATCCACTTTAGTTATTAGTTAGTAAAGGTAGTTTTTATTTAAGAATTTTATAATTAAAATTTCTGAGATTTAAATTTAATCAAGCTGTTGGAATTTAATAAGAAAATCTTAGATATAAAATCTATTAAGAGTTGTTAAATTAGCAATATATCTATTCATTTAATTTCTTTTTAAAGTTGTATTATATTTGCATTGGAGTAAATTTTATATTTGAAGGTTAGAAGTATTTATTTTTAAAGTAAAATAATTCAAAATATTTTGTCTATTTTATAATCAAAATTGTCATCTTACAAAAGGAAAGTTACAAATGATATTTTTTTAAAAGCTTATTCCCTGCGTTTCTATTTTATGATCAAGATTGTCATCTTCCAAAAGGCAAACCATAGATACTTATACACCATTGCACATATAATATACTGTTTACCATTTTAAAATTTTAATTTCACTTAGGAATGGACAATTCACATCAACCCAATGAGATTATTGACATCTAGAGTAGTTCTAGTTCCCCTATTCTGTCAACCAACACAACACCATCGATCAATTGGAATGGCACTTCTACAAGCCACCCTATGGATTCAGGCAGGCCTTGTCAATGGTTCTCTTGGAGAGGTCTTAGATATTGTCTACACAGAAAGCTCTAAACCACCAAATTTACCATTATATGTAGTAGTAAAATTTGTTACTGACAATGGCTCGCCTTGGAACGTACATTCTCCAACAACTATTCTAATAGCACCTATATCTCTAGGTGCTCATAGATAGTTACCACTATGCATGGCATGGGCGATTACAATACATAAATCCCAAGGATTAGCAATCAAAAGAGCAACAATCGATATGGGTGAAAAAGAAAGACAAGGCTTGAATTTTATAGCTATATCTAGAGTTAAATCGATACATGGACTTAGGATAGATCCATTTTTTTCCTTCAATTGGTACTCAAGAATGAAGATTAATCCATACACAATTATCAGGAAAAAAGAATAGTTCTGACTACATCTCTCATTATGACGAGTACAAGTACACACACACGCAAACACACCACTCTCTCAATAAACTGTATTTGTTTAATTTTCTCCTTACCATATTCATATAATACATATTACTGTTTCTATATTTACAACACATTTGAAATCACATGTAGGTGGGTGTTCCACATTGGTATACTCCTGCAACGGTTGCTTCAATCTAGCTACAGATATTTCTTTCCACCCAGAACAAAAACTTTCACCCTTTTTTTCAAGTTTTACAATTTGCATAAAGCCAGTTTTGCATTAACGAATTGGGTTTCCTAACTTGTTCTTTGATTGTGTAGGATAGTATAACACAAACAACACAACAATTATATGTCAGATCATCTAGTGCCAAAAAATGGAATCACCAAATACAAAAAGTCAACATAGTTGAAATAGCTACAAAACTTTCATTCACTTTTCAATATCCAAGTATGTAATACAAACACACTGTAAATTTTCCATAGCACAATTTTATAGTTGTTGCAAATATTTCTTTATTTAGTATTAGGAACTGTCTATAAATTGATTCAAGTATTTTAATTTTCTCCAGAGGTAGCTTCTTATGAGTATATACAACATTGTGATCTCCATAGTAAAAACAGAGATCATGTTTTTCAATGACTAACTTTCTACTGCAACGATTGTCCTTCAAGTGGACCTCTCTGCAAAGAATGTGTTTCTATAACTCATTCATCACACTCTACTTTACAAGCCATGAAGACATCTAGACGTTATTCAATCAAAAAAGATGACATTCAATCTCATAAAGCTCATGCTCACCAGATTCTTTTCTTATAGTATTTTTTCTTAGAAATAATGCATCTTCTTCACCATCATCCTCATCCTCCTCTGCTTCATCTTCCTCTAATGGATGTTGCACGGTGTGTGAAAGAAGATTTCATGAGAAAAAGAATGAAGTGTTGTATTGTTCTCTTGAATCCAACTGAGCTCCTCAAGTAATTGTACTTACAATATGTTTTGTAATCTGTGGCCTAAAATTATTTCAGCATTCAACCCAAACATTGAACAAAATGTATGTTTAATTATTTATTCTGTGAAAGAGATGGTTATACAACCATTATCTTTTGGTAATGTCTATTTTCTGCTCTGAGACTAAAGCTTTGTTTGTTGTGGTACTGGTGTCCGGCTGTATCTCCAAATATGTATTACAAACATTTTGTAAAAAAATAGACAATATTGTATAAGTTTTAGATTGTACTTCACTCCTAAGCTTACTTCTATATATTTTTCTATCGGTGTAACCCTTGCACCCCCTCTGGTGCAAGTGCTAGTTTGTTAATTGACTTTGATTAATGGTTCAGAGACAGATGAGACAAATTAAATTGTCATCAGCAAAATGTGAGATGGGCTTATTAGCTGCTACGCCACATATACTATGACACTTGAGCTTTCATGAAATCACCCCACACCAGTCCCATCAAATCATGGAAGGGTTATTTAGTGGCTTCACATATGATTCCCCTGCCATTCCAATGAGGGCAGAAAAGGTAAAGAAATAAAATGTAAAGAGTGAATCTGATTAGGATGTTGAAAGACTTGTTAAATGAGAAATGGAAACTAAAACATTGAATTTGATTTTCCATTAGTCTTTTGAAACACTACAATTGAATGAATGTAGAATTTGTATTGTTCTTTATTAGTGTTTATTACTATATTTTTTATCACTCTTTATTACTATGTATTTTTGTTTAATTCTTGACTACTGTTTTGTTAAACTGCAGATTGTAAAACACATGGTGTTGTAAAAACAACTCACTGATAGTTGTAACACACAGGGTGTTGTAAAGTATTTTGTATTACTCTTGATTAGTTTTTATTGGAATTATTTTGTATTACTATAATTACTTTATTACTTTCTATTACTGTATACAGTATGGAAATTTCAAGGTAAAGAACATGAGACATATGCAATGCAATATAACAGGTTTAATTAACAAGGTATGAATGAGCAAGAACTTTTTAGTACATAAAGGTTATGAACGTTGAACTAATAGTATGACAGTCACCACAACATTTAAGTAAACCTATGCTCAACACTCTCTTTTCCATTATCAATTGTATTCCCAATTTCATCCATGAAGAATATCCTCAAAGATATAGAATTCATGGATGCACAGGTTGAAGAATTTTTTCATGGATCAAAGATATGGAATTCATTGATGAAAGAAATGGAAATCATGGATCAAAGTGATGGCTAATAACAGGATCTACAGGTTGACAAAGTTCTTCATGGACGAAATTGGGAATAAAATTGATAATGGAAAAGAGAGTTTGCACCATAGGTTTACTTAAATATTGTGGTGACTGTCCTACTATTGGTTCAATGTTCATGACCTTCCTCTACTTACATGTATGGAAGCTGCATAGATACATAAATCCATGGCTGCATGCATAGACACATACTAATATGGACAGCTATAGCCTGTTGAATATTTGTAGCACAAGAAACAGAAAGGAAAATGTTGGTGAGGATTTTTGCAATTTGGGTTTACACCTAGCAATTGCATTTGCTTCCTTGTCTATAAAGCCTTTTCAAGAAATTCCTTTTTTTGCATATGAATGGCCATGATTGGTTTAATTGATTTGGTGTACAAAGATGTTTATTAATTAACTATAATTAACTATTCAAGAAAACTGATCTATCAATGGACTAGTTTCATTGATCAGTCAAGTAACTTCATTCACAATTAACTTGATCAGCTATTTAGCTGATTTGCTTGAATGTTTGCAAAAAGACTTCTTTGACAAATATTTCTTTGCATAGTTTGCAATCACTACACACCAAGAGCCAACATTTCTTCGAGGAATTATGTCAAACAGTTTAAATGTTTTTGCTTGTGCTTTTATATTTGGTATGCATTTTCATGACAGCATTACAAACCATTATATCTGTTAGAAAATCTATGCCTTATGATCCTTAGATGAATGTACATATCTTGTTGTAAAGCTCTTTTTCCTATAAAAAGCACGCAAAATGTTTAGAAAGATTGTGTATCTGTTAATGTGAATAAGCAACATTGATTGAACTGATTTGGAGGATAAATATGACCAATAATTAGCTATGACTAACCATGGAACACAATTAATTCATCAGCCAATTAGCTTGACTGATCACTGAATTAACTTGTTTGAAACCTATCATGTTAAGCCAACTAGCTAATATGCCACATACACTATGACATTTGAGATTCAAATAAGTCTCATGCACGCAAATCTGCTATCATGGTAAAGGCATGCAAACACTGATGTTCCAATTCCATGGGGTCATTCTATTTCCATTTGTCCAAGTTCATTTCATTCCATTATCAAGAACCAATAATTAAATGTTTAAACCAGGTACATGCAAACAGGAATGCAAGAAGGGTTTCATAGTGCTTTAAGACATTGTTATTCTTTGATTATAAATTCATATTTTAAGCTACTTTCAATATTATTTATTCGAGCTTCTTGTTGAAATGTGAAGGTTTCATCTGCGTTTGATAGGTATTATGTAGAAATCCTCTTGTCCATTTTACTTCATGCATGTGAGCCGTGTAAAGTTATATTATTGACTACTGCAAACTGGTCCCATAAAGAGGGCTTTGGAACCAAAAATTATGTAAACACGTGCGATAATGAGAGCTTTTGAACTACGAGTGAACAGTGTGTTGCTTTGAGCTTTTCCATGGTCATCAAAGCATAAAGGGTAGAGGGGTTCTGTTAAAAGTTGTGGTTGTTGTCCTCATAGGCATAAACTCGTATTTTAAACTACTTTTTACTTCATGCATGTGAGTCGACAGTGAGTTGCTTTGAGCTTTTCCGTTGTCATCAAAGCATAAAGGATAGAGGGGTTCTGTTAAAAGTCATGGTTGTTGTCCTCATAGGCATAAAACCGTATATTAAACTACTTTTAGTATTATCTATTCAAATTTCTTGTTGAAATGCGAAGGTTTCATCTGCGTTTGATAGGTATTATGTAGAAATCCTCTTGTTCATTTTACTTCATGCATGTGAGGCCTGTAGAGTATGTATTTTTTTTATTGCTGCAAAGTGGTCCCATAAAGAGGGCTTTGGAACCAAATTTATGTCAACGTGTGCGATAATGAGAGCTTTTCAACAATGAGTCGACAGTGTGTTGCTTTGACCTTTTCCGTTGTCATGAAAGCATAAAGGATAGAGAGATACTGTTAAAAGTCGTGGTTGTTGTCCTTGTAGGCATAAATGCAAACAATGGGAGCATAAAGAATCCAGTACAAACCTTTTTCCTGCCGGCAAGCATAAAAAATCTGTCAGATGTCGTTACTGTTTTTTGTATCTTGGGGCTATAAAAAACTGTCAAAAATGTTGTAGAATCCAAATTACAATGTTTCCATAGAGCAGTTAAGTAATATTGCTTTTCGCTTTTTAGTCTGTTTGATACAAGAAATGCAAGTAGGGTTTCATAGTGCTTTAAGGCAATTGTATACTTTGATTATAAATTCGTATTTTAAACTACTTTTAGTATTGTTTATTCGAATTTTTTTTTGAAATGCAAAGGTTTCATCTACATTTGATAGGAATTATTGTTTATAAGATGTTGTGACACACAGTAATTGGATGTATCTCATCATCTTTCTTATCAGGATGCTAACAACCTTGATCTGTATTTGTCCTTGAATGTATCTGGATGCTATGAACTATGAATTCTACTTGCATATTGCTTGGCTGTGCAAATAATAGTAAGCGCTACATAATGGTAGAAATCACAACTCATAGCATCCATATACACCCATGCACAAATACATGGTATTCAACACATTAACACGGACATGGTTTTCTAGGGCTAATTTGTATTCATAGACACATAGCTGCACACATGCATAGATACATGTATGGATGTATACATATATACACGGACACATACATACATGATCACACGCTTACAACTATATATGCGTTCATGTATCCATGGATGCACATTTCCATGTATCAATAGAACCCTTAATATATGCACATATTGAAATGACTACATGGGCCTGGGGAATGAATATTTATGTGGCATTTACATGATAGCAATGAAGCCTATAAATATGCATATATGCATGAAAGCACATAGCCATCAATGAAGCTATGCATTTGCATTTTCACAAGCACTTTAAAACAAGCACAATTCACAAAGCCACTCCCATGGGTTCCAAAAACAGATACATGCCAATTTACCAATATGAAAATATAACTCATGAAATTGAGTTCATATATATTTAAAAGCAATATGTACAACAACCACAATATGACTGGATGGCTAATTGGCACCATCCACAAAAAAGTATTTAAAGCAAATGCAACAGTAATCTGTTATATACACACATACATACATGGCAACATAGATACATGCATTCATATATACATAATTACATGCACACATATATACATGCAAACCTGTATGCATGGATGCATACAAAGACTATGTTTCATGGGATTATTGAAGAGTTAACTTGCTTTCTATATGCTTCCATATTTTGCATGTGTGCCTATGAGGACAATAACCACAATATTTAACAGTATTCCTCTATCCTTGATGACAGCTCATTGGTTCCAAAGCTCTCTTTATAGGACAGTTGTACATTGCCTACAAGACTCAGATGAATCCTTCATATTTCAAGGAAAGATTTGAATCAATAACACTTAAAATGATCTACACTATGATTTTACAATCAAAGTATCCAAATGCATTGCAACAATGTGAAACCCAAGTTCCATTTAAGATGTACAATGAGAGTAAACAGAAGGGAAAATGCATTTGCTTTAAAGATTGTACAGCAATTTCAACAGGTTGTCTAGCCATTGTCCAAAATATAGTTTTCTATCAGCATAGTCCTTCAACCTTCTTTAGGTCTAATTGCTACTTTGTTAATTGACTTTGATTGAAAGGTCAAAATGTGAAATGTGGCCAAGGATAATTGTAGACAGCTGTATGTTGCCTCCAAGACTCGGATGAATCCTTGGTATTTCAAGGAAAGGTTTGAATCGATAACACTTAAAATGATCTAAACTATTATTTTACAATCAAAGTATCCAAATGCATTGCAACAATGCGAAACCCAACTTCCATTTAAGATGTACAATGAAAGCAGACAGAAGGAAAAATGCATTTGCTCCAAAGTTTCCAAAGCAATCTCAACAAATTGTCTAGCCATTGTCCAAATTTTGTTTTTCTACCAGCATAGTCCTTCAACCTTCTGTAGGTCTAACTGCTACTTTGTTAATTGACTTTGATTGAAAGGTCAAAATGTGAAATGTGGACAAGGATAATTATAGTTATTTATCTCTTTTAATTGTTATACATTTAAAGACTAATTAGCAATCCAAACAGCCTCGCCTCTAATCAAATGCCATTAAATGCATTCAATTTGCATTAATGAACTATGCACCTTTAGCCAGTAGTTGTAATCAAAGCATGCATATGAATTCAGAATCAAACTCTCAAAATTTAAAAAGGTTCATTTTTTTGAAACGAAGATCTACTTTTTGAACCCCAACTACTTAATTTTTATGAACCATATAGCATATGCCACTCACAATACCCATTTGCAAAGATTGTCCTTGTAACAAAAAGCAACGATATGATTACAAGTACAATCAATATAGTGAGAATCTTGAATTAACCCTTTTCTCTGTCTACTATATGCAATTGTAAACAAAGGAGAAGGTTCATTCTAGAAACTCACCTTGTACTGCTTGCTTGAAGAATTTTCCACAGCTGGGCCGCTGCACGACCTCTTTTCTTCCAACCAAAAGCATTGCACCATGTAAAAAGCTTTGATTAGAAAACAAAAACCATGTCTTTGTTTTTTCTAAAAGAATAGCAATATATAGTACTCCTACTGCGATGGATACTAATAGCAAAAACCATTTAAACACTAGCAAGCATTTTTCTAAATTCAAGGGACACAAGTATAAATGTAGATAAGATTAACTACACAAACTAATAGCGACAGGTTCTTGGACCACAAATCTTCTAGCAATGAATTTGAGTGCTCTTTTGCATGAAGCCTAAAACTGTTCTATCAAGCAATATTACAAAGCCCTCTTTATGGGACCACTTTGCAGCAATCAAAAAAATACAAATTCTACAGGGCTCACATGCATGAAGTAAAATGAACAAGAGGATTTCTACATAATACTTGTCAAACGCAGATGAAACCTTCGCATTTCAACAAGAAATTCAAATAGACAATACTAAAAGTAGTTTGATATACGGATTTATGCCTACGAGGACAACAACCATGACTTTCAACAGAACCCCTCTATCCTTTATGCTTTGATGACAACGGAAAAGCTCAAAGCAACTCACTGTCGACTCACATGCATGAAGTAAAATGAACAAGAGGATTTTTACATAATTCCTATCAAACGCAGATGAAACCTTCGCATTTCAACAAGAAATTCGAATAAACAATACTAAAAGTAGTTTAAAATACGAATTTATAATCAAAGTATACAATTGCCTTAAAGCACTATGAAACCCTACTTGCATTTCTTGTATCAAACAGACTAAAAAGTGAAAAGCAATATTACTTAACTGCTCTATGGAAACACTGTAATTTGGACTCTACAACATTTTTGACATAGTTTTTTATAACCCCAAGATACAAAAACAGTAACGACGACATCTGACAGAATTTTTATGCTTGTCGGCAGCAAAAAGGTTTCTACTGCATTCTTTATGCTCCCATTCTTTGCATTTATGCCTACGAGGACAACTACCACGACTTTTAACAGAATCCCTCTATCCTTTATGCTTTCATGACAATGGAAAAGCTCAAAGCAACACACTGTCGACTCATTGTTGAAAAGCTCTCATTATCGCACACGTTGACATAATTTTGGTTCCAAAGCCCTCTTTATGGGACCACTTTGCAGCAATTAAAAAAATACAAACTCTACAGGGCTCACATGCATGAAGTAAAATGAACAAGAGGATTTCTACATAATACCTATCAAACGCAGATGAAACCTTCACATTTCAACAAGAAATTGAATAGATAATACTAAAAGTAGTTGAATATATAGATTTATGCCTACGAGGACAACAACCACGACTTTTAACAGAACCCCTCTATCCTTTATGCTTTGATGACAACGAAAAAGCTCAAAGCAACACACATTGTCTCACATGCATGAAGTAAAATGAACAAGAGGATTTCTACATAATTCCTATCAAACGCAGATGAAACCTTCACATTTCAACAAGAAATTCGAATAAACAATACTAAAAGTAGTTTAAAATACGAATTTATAATCAAAGTATACGAATGGCTTAAAGCACTATGAAACCCTACTTGCATTTCTTGTATCAAATAGACTAAAAAATGAAAAGTTACCTCTTCTGACTTCAAGCAATTCGTCTTTCACTGTCCAACGTTTTAATGTAACGAAACTCTGAAAATTACCAAATTATCACCTCAAATAACTCGTTTATGGGTCTGGACTCTGCAACTATAACATATCCTGCTCAGTCGCTAAAACTCTCCCTCAGAACACCGCCTACAGAAGACAAAAACAACACACGCAAAGTAATACAAATGCATACCAAGTAACTTAATTCTATATTAAATGACCAAAGTACCCTGGCCACGCGTGGCCTCCAAGCCATTCTAGCGCCTTCACCTGGAGCCACATGCCATTCAATGCATTTAATTTTTATTCATGCATTACGTACGTCTACCCGCCAGTTTGAGAAACTATGCCTTTGCTTAATTTTAATTAATCAATTTATGCGCTCGCAGTTTCCTGATATTTTAATGCATTTAATCTGCATTGATGGATTACATACCTCTAGCCGCCAACTTTTAAACTATGCCTTTGCTTAAATTTATTTAATCAATTTATGCGTTCGCATTATCCTGAATTTTTAAAACGAAAATTATTTATAAAGCTACTCGGACAAATAGAAAAATAGATAAATGTTAATTTTCCAATATATAAAATAGCTCTCCAAATTCAAACTATACAAAAAAATAAGTAATATGTTAAATGGCGAAATGTGATTGGTCAATGCTGCCGGTTAAATGCATTCCGGGCAAATGCATAAGTATTCCTGCCTACCGGCAGGAACTAATAAAAAATAAAATAAAAGAAACTGAAATATCATTATAATTATAATTATTGATAATAATATTATAATTATAAAATGTTCATTAAAATAATAACAATAAAATCATGCCTTAAAAGGCAGCGATCCCAATCTTCATAAATTAGGAACAATAATCATGAAAGTCTTGCTAATGAATATATAAACAAAACCTTAAACTCGACGATCATTACCCAAAACATGCGATGGGAAACCAAGTGACTTTCCAAGGGACCAAATCAAGTCTAGAGCCCCATCCCATGATAGGGGGGTGGTGGATACTTAAGAGAATAAGTTTCTGCAGGAGAATCATTGGTGGAGGAAATACATCAGCATTAAGGGAAAGACAATAAATAAAATTAGGAATATACAAGTAGATGGGAATTGGCAGAAATAAAGAATAAGAATCGTAGTTGGAGGAAATAAAAGAACAGAATATATTCTAACAGGAAGAAGATTATGTGGGATCCATTCAAGAACAGAGTAAGGTAAGTATTATCATATGTTAATTAAAGGTTGGTAATTACTTACATAATTAGAAGGTAAGAATAGGGGATCACATATATTATTAATTTAAATTTTAGTTGATAATTATAAATATATTTAAATATATTATGATTTATGAATATATTTAAATATATCATGATGGATAAATATTGAGAAATTGAATAACATGTTAATAATTGATATATATATATATATAGTGGTGATTGACAAATACAATGCATACATAATATAATATATATAATGTATTATTTATGATTATTCAACAATGATGCTTGCAACAATTATTGAGCTTTATAAGTAATTATGATTCTGTGTCAATGAATAGATTGTATGTATATTTATGATCAATCAAACATAAGATTGAAGGGAGCAAGTTAGGAGGATGTTGTTTACGGGCCTCCTATGCTAAGTACGCCACTCTAAGGGTGGAATTGTCTTGGTTCAAACGTTCCAGCCGCTTGGGGCCAAGGGTGGGTTGTCTTGGTCGGACGCTTGTGCTCTTGGACTTAGATGGGTTGAGTAGTTTACAAGCACCCCTTTCAAGGTTTCCCTATCAAGTCAAACTATGATTGATTGTTAGGATGGATTCAAGGAGTCTCAATCATAACGAGGATGGATAAGACAACATGGATAGGAAACTCAGATACAAGTGTGTCCACTAAGTATGCCACTCCAAGGGTGGAATTGTCTTGGTTCAGACGTTCTTGCCGCTTGGGGCTAAGGGGTGGGTTGTCTTGGTCAGACGCTCGTGCCCTTGGGCTTAGATGGATAGCTTCGGGCGAACTTATCACATGTCTCATTCAAGTCGTATTATGATTAGAGCTTCCACAATGCATTATGGATATTGGTGATTAAACAATAATGGTTTTGGTAAAGGGGAAAGACAGTAGGATGCCTCACTAGGCACACCACCCCATATGGATGGCAAGGAGCCACATGGGACCAATAGGGGTGTACTGCTCTTGGGCCTAGGGTATTCTTGGGCACCTTATTAGACCTTTATGTGCAAGAAAGAATGAATTAGGAAAATCTAAAGAAGATTCAATATACTTCTAAAATGATGTCTTTATTTATAAATGTCTACTAACATATTTGTAGGTCTAAACAGGTAGTTGTATCCCTTACCATGCTCTCTTTGATTTTCTTATATGCATTCTAATTAATATTATCTTGTAAATATTCTCTTACTCTATTTTGTAGAGGCCTACTTGCTCCATAATCATCCCAAAACCAAGGTGATCACTTGAAATTGATAAATTAGGGCAGATTTAGGTTATCCCAAAAAGGGGACATTACAAGTAACTTCACAAGGCTGACTACTTATCAATGCATCATGGATTAGAAACCAACAATAGCATCTTAGGTCTAGGTTTTGAAAGCACCTATGGCATCTTACAATATACCCAAGGGTATGTGGAAGCACAAGGCTATATACAAAGGTTATTTAATGAAATGGTTTTGAAGGGAAACCCCTCCATTATTCACTAGAATATGTTGTTGGAGTAAATAGGTCATCACTTAATCATTAATTAGTTATTAGACAACTTTTTACTTTAGTTACTTAAGCTAAACTTAAGCGTTTTTTTTTTATTAGATTGGGCTATATTTAGCACATGTTGTCTCATTGCATTAGATGATGACACTTGTATCAATCTAATCAAACCCTAATCTAGGGTTTTCTTTTTTACATTTTTTCTTCTATATGTATTCACCTTTCATTGTAATCATTCATTCGACTTTTTGCATCAATACAATTTCTTAGGTTGTTGAGCACATCATCTTGCTTAGATCTCTCTTTTATGATAGGATAATTTCTTGTACGTGACTTATGGGAGCTATGGGGTTCAATCATCAACTTTAGCATGGTATCAAAGCTCCAAATCTATAGCTTTCTATTCAAAATTTGAGGGATCCAGCCTTGATAAAAAAAATTGGTGCATCCTGGAGCGAAATGGACCTCACCATTGTGTCTAGAGCAATCAAAAACCTAAAGATCAATTATTGTTTCGCAAAAATATGAGAAGTTGAAATTTGGGTAAAAAAAATTGGGGGCATATTTTTCAAAGCAAAATTTCATATGTTGTATAGATATAGTTGCCAACATTTGTGCAGCCCTACAAAGTCCAAAAAAAATCAATGGTCCTTAAATATCCATCGATGAAAATTTATGAAATCTTGGTGATTTGAAAAATTCGACCACGAAAATGACGAAGTACTCTATGCATGCATCAAGCTGTCATCAAGTCGCTAGAAGTTTGTTTTTTGACTATTTGTTTGCTAGGGTTTATTTCTTGGCTATTTGTTTTCCA
>VDFB02235050.1:0-12681 GCA_007258455.2 Sequoia sempervirens | reverse complement strand
CCTTATTTTGAATTTTGGTATTACTAAGGTATATGACCATAGAATTATAGATAAATATTTATGTAAATATAACTTCTCATCTATATTCTCATCCATGTTGATGACATTCTAGTATTATAATTTTTCATGTAGAGAATATACTAATTGTTGTTTTTTGATAGATATTATGAATAAAGAGATTTGAATTGAATCCATATACATGACAATGAATTGCTAAGAAATTTTATAATGTAAATTATCTTGGTTATGTTAGCTTAAATAACATTGATCAAACACAAATCTAAAAAGTTAAATGACAAAGGTGAGTGTGATCAAAAGGTTGATTTTTTTTTAAACACAATTGTTAGTATATCCAATTAGGTTTGAATTTAAATGATTATGTTTTGTCCATTTCAAGAGTTGAAATTGTGAAATTTTCTAATGATGAGTGGAAAGGATTGTGCATTTTAATTTTCAAGATTAGGTTAGAACCATCCAAGTGGTGTCAACCATGCATGTTCAAGGTATACAAATTTGGCTATTATCAAGTTGATAATGTAAGTATGAATATATCACTTGGTTAATTATTTTATGAGGTATTGATTATGCCTTAATGTGTAAAAGTATTTAAATGGTCAATGAGCGGAACAAGAGAGTCACCATGACCCTAACTACCTTCCTTCATGTGAGGAAATGACATGATCATATTGTGTAACCTTTAATTTTAATCTCATTTATTTTATTTTATTTTATTTAGGGGAAGCCAACTATTCTAGTGTCCATAGTCATGAAAAATTGTGGTGCTAGGGAAGTTGTTTTTATTTATATATTTTGAGGTTGTAAATTATTAGGGAGGAGTGCAAAGTGTCAGAAAAGTGTTATGCCATTTTTAAGGTATAACACTTTTAAGGTATACAAAAAAAAAGGTAAATAAAATAGAAAATTGTGTTGTTAATCCATTTTTTGAAACCCTAGAAAGGGAAGTTCTAAAAGCCCATGTAAGGGGAAATTGAATGGGGAGTGTTTTATGGAAAGGGAATTTTTGGAGGGCTTCCAGAAAAAAAACAAGAATGAGAATGGAAGGAGGTTGGCATGGAAAGGATGAAGTAGACTATTGAAGTCCTCCACAATTCCCTTGCTCAAGTGGGAGGTAAGTAGTAGGTTAAGTTTTTTAATGGTTGTACATTATTCTATGGGTGTCTTATAGATTTAGGTGTTTTATTCATGCCTATAGATGTAAAAACCCTTATGCATTGTTAGAGTTAGGAGGGCTTCCTGTTACATTGTTGTTAATCTCCAAGGATGAAACCTTGTTTTGAAGAGGTTGGATGTATGTGGTTTTTTAATCTTTGTAAGGGTTTTGGTTGACTCTCTTGGCTCGTGGGAATGGTAAGAGCCCTAAAGACTTGATGAGCCATTATGGATGGGTGGAGAGCTTCTCCTCCATTGACCATTTGACTAACTGGAACTAAGATTTTACAAGTTATTTCAAGAAAATATATTGTAATATGTCTCTTTTTTAGTTAGTAATGTTGATGTGATTTAAATACCTATTAGGAGGTGTGTAGGGAGAATGACTGTACAAGCTTCCTCATAGTTGAAAGTGCATAAAAGAAAAAGAAGAAAATTCGTATCACTGACATTTTATATTTGTCTGTAGAGAATATACAACTAGAAAATTTGTGTTTTGCAATGTAAAATTATAGGTTTATATTTGAGCTGTAGAGTTTATCTCGCTTTACATTTCTAAAACTAGAAAACCTTGTTGATATGTACAATAGAACTTTATTGTTTTTTATTCTCGAGGAAGAGCTATTTGGTACCTACAATAAGAAAAAGAGCTCTTATAGAACACATGATTTTTAAATAATTTTAAAACTAAAATATTACCTCTATGTGAAAAATGAGAAGTATGCTTTGTTTAAATAAATCTATGCAAATGAAGAGCACAGGCTATGCTTCCTGTTGGAGGAAAATATATGTGATGCATTAATTTTAAATAGAATGGAAGGAAGGGGTCTATGTTTTACTTGAGAAAAGATGGTTGGTATATAAATTTGCAGGTGTAGATTTAATTCCCCAATGTACTTGCCTTCATCCTCCTCTGCCTACGTCTAGAAGGGTAACTCATAACAAGTGCATGAACACTCTATTTAATGAACTTGGTAAATAGAAAATGGAAATGTAAAGAGAAATCAATGGATGTGGGAGCCAACATTGAATAGTGTTATTGCTGATAATCATAGCTCACTTCCCAAATTCTTTTGGACCCTACAACCAAAATAATTTTTTTAGAAAATAATAAAACAAAGTAAAAATAAAATAAGGTATCAAAATGTTAACACTAAATCCATTATAAAAAAACTCAACAGGGGTTAAGCATAATACCTCTGCACTTTGCACACCTTGGTATAGCTGCTACTTGCCAGTTGCCAACTCCAATAATGGCGTTGCCCATTCTCTATTTTCATGTACGGCCAAAGGCATGATACTATGCAAAATGTCTTAGGTTTTCTTTTAGGGCTCATTGAATCTTTTTTTCCAATGCTGCACCCAAATTTATCCCATTTATTTATTATTTTATTATTTTAATTATATATTTTATGATAGTAGCTACAGCATTGTTTAATTAATGAATAACTAAAGTGTGAAGAATTGAGGAACACATATTTTTCTGGGCATTTAAAAAAAAAAAACTCTCACATTAACATGTAAACACTTAATTTAATGTGGGATAATTTACACCTTCATGCAGCAAAAAAATAAAAAATAAATATGCACCGTGTATTCAATCCCCTTGGCTACTCCGCTTCCTCAACCCGCATACTCCAAATTTTATTGCATACTCTCACTTCAAATTTTATTAAATATGTCATAATATTAAAAGGAAGATCAAAACATGAAGGCTAAACTTAAATGAGAATAGGTGTGGATTTCTCAATAATTTTAAATATTAAATTCAATCTATTAAAGGTAAAACTCCGTTGTAGAGCATAAAAAAAATGGAGAGCAATACTATTAATAATAATAAAATGGAGAGTAATATTTTTTTTGATACTACAAGGGTGTCCCTACGGACCAAC
Source organism: Sequoia sempervirens (assembly GCA_007258455.2). Taxonomy (NCBI): domain Eukaryota; kingdom Viridiplantae; phylum Streptophyta; class Pinopsida; order Cupressales; family Cupressaceae; genus Sequoia; species Sequoia sempervirens. The sequence continues at coordinate 9,619 of VDFB02235050.1, read as the reverse complement.
CCAACCCGCAGAAAGTCTCACCTCTTAAACCTAGGAGTGAAGTTGAACCCAAGACCAATAGGGAGCAAACCCTCTACCTAAGCCAACTCTACTACCCATTTAGGCTTAGAATGAGTAATATTAATAAAAGAAAAATTGTATGTTAGTTGGGTAATCATTATGGATAAATAATATTGAGAGGGTTATTGTTAAAGTTAAATAATTATAATCACATTCTTTGACTTGTGGAATTTACCATTAACAATAATATATTATAGATAGAAATTAAAATTATTAATCTTGCAATTATTATTAATAAGTGAAATATTGATTTATGTAATTAAATAGTTGGTAAGTTAGTAGTAAATTTAGTATTAGTAATTAATAGTAAAAATAAGAGTAACAGTAATAAATTTCATAACAATATCAACATTAAATATTGTGGATTATGTCAATGTTATTGAGTGATTTTATAAATATTTGAAGAAGTCTTTTTCATAGATAATAAAAGTAAATATTTATAGAAGTTCATAACAATATTTATATTAAGGATAAACTTGATATAGTATTAAGGTTAAAACTAAAGGCAATATTGATATTTATATAAATCACCATTTATAATTATATTAATATGTACAAGAAAGTCAACATAATTAATAATACTAGGAGTGGTTTTAGATATTGATAATAAACAATGGATTTAATTCTTAGTACTATGTTAACATGGAAAAATAATATTGTTAATGCTAATAACAATAACAACAATAATACGAGTAATCTATGGATATTAAAGAAACTAATAGCTGAGTAAATTGGTTGTCAAGAATAATATTTTAGTGTACTATTGACAATAGTAAAGGGTATTAGATTTTAATGATTATCATAATGATATCATTTCTAACAAGAAAATCACATCACTCTTCATGCAACATCTAGTAGTTACCATAAGTCATAATAGTTGGTAAATAGGCTAGCTCGCTTGGGGAGTGTTGATTGTTACCTTCAAGTAGTTATATGTTAGGATGTAATCTCTATTGACAATATTAATGTTTGTAATATTAGAGGGAATTCTCTTAATCATATTTTGACTCTAGTAAAATTATTGACATAAGAAAACATAAGTTCAGATGCATCTCAGACTTATGCAAGATTCATAATGAAGTCTCAGTACTCGTCATGCATTGTTTGGTTATCCAGGGTGTTTTCACATTATTATTTATCAAAAAAAAAAGTTAGTTGTGTTTTTGCACTATGTGTAAAATTTAGGGCATGAAAAATGGAATGTGGGAATGAGTATGAAGGCATATGAAATAGGCTAAAATATGGCATAAAATAGAACATAACTAGCTCTCATCAAGAGGTGAAGAGAAAAATTTCTTACAAAAATACATATCATTTACTTGAATTAGGTATTAAGAAATTGAAGTTTTATGTTGAACAACCTACTACTATTACTAAGAGGGCATTTACAAGAACTTCAAAGGAAATAATTGTGACTTATTTCAAAAGTCATGATACACTTGGCGAAGCCCAATTTTTATCAATATTACTTCTTTGTGGTGACTTAAAAGAGGCATTAGAATTGATGGGTGTAGATTTCACAAACACAAGGGAAAAGGTGAGGCCTAGAAGACTTAAATATAATTGAAAATGTTAAACAAGGTTTAGGTTTCATTGGGAAGCAATCTCTATCAATGGATAAGAGCATTTGAAGAAGAGTGATGTTGACATCTATTGTAAGTCCACAAATGACAAGAAAGCATCAATTCTCTTCACTTTCAAGTGAAATTGGCTTAAGTAGGACACTCACAAGATACATGTGAAAAGGAGAAAGGATTTGGATGATACTACTGCATAAGGCAGTTGAGCACTGATGTGTAGGGCTTCTATTTTTGATAAGATTGAAGTTGGTGTTACGAACATGGTCTCAATTTTTTGGCATGATCATACTCATCCCTCATCAAATAAAAGAGATGTTTTAAAAGATAAGATTGGGCCTGGGGATAATTTTTTACTACATAAAAAACATTGGTTAGACATAACACAACATGAGATGTATATGGTGTTTTGTGATGCAAATCCTCATATAAAGATTGGATAAAAAATGTTTCAAATGTTAAGGCCACATTATGTGAGGTAAAACAAGGTTTTTGAATCTTGTTGTCGTTATCATATTGAATTTGATCTTTACTATCATGTGTTTTGAAAGATCAGAGAAGAAAATGATGGTTCTCAAAACACACATCCTAAATGGGTAAGTCAATTCATAGCATCCATCTTATGTGATAAATCTAATGATAATGTAGATGGACCTCCAATAAAATGCATATAAGGAATTTGTAAGATATGTGGAAATCTAGCTAAAATTCCTTTGAGAAATGAAGATATTGACATGTCAAAGATGGTAAATTGCTAGAAATGGGTTTTTAATGATTTTTAATTAATTTTTAAAGGTTTTCATGTGCAGCAACAACAAGATTCATGCCATATTGGAGAGGCCCAAATAAATCATATGAAATTAATTCTATGATAGGAGTTAAGCAACAAAAAACCCATTTTTCATTGAAAAGTTTTAAAAGAGAAATTTTGGGAAGAGAAAAGGGGAAGCATAGCATTCTTGGGGAAGCCTCATGGATGTTTTTTTGCAGGTTGACATTGATTTCTATCAGTCCATTAAGGTTTTAGATGAATAGGTAGAAGTTACAAGAGTTACAAGTGGAGTTGAGGTGTTGGAATGAGGATATGTTTGCAAAAGCTCACAAGATTGATCATGGATTGTGTTTGAATGCTTTCTTGTTAGCATATCAGATGTTGTAAGGATTTTTTTTGCTCATCAGTCCAATGATGACTGAAAATTAAGTTGTAATCAACTTTCTTTAATTGAGTAATTTAATGTTTTCTAGTGCAAAGAAATTGTGGAGTTTAATTTCCAAGTTCTTGATTTTTGTCTTAGGTTTTTGTTGTGAGATATTTTGGAGAGGGTTTAGAGTGTATGAAGTGTTTGATTTCAGATTTGAAGGGTATAAATCCCTCTCTTCATCAAAATTGCACATCTAACCATTTCTAAAGAGTTACTAAATACTTTGATCATCTTCATTAAGTAATTATCACTTACTAAATCCAATCAATTAATATGATAAAGACTTCATATTTAATTGGTTTAAGATGATATCAAGGGCATATGTTGGGAATAGTGGCATTAATAGGAAAGGTTCCAATTTTTCAATTCGGATTAAATAATTTTCAATTTAGCAACAAAAATATCATATACATCTAATTGAATAAACATAAACATAAGTTCATTTAAACATAAACATATTATACATATATACAAATCTTTGATTTATATTTAAACATAAGTTCATGTAAATTTGTATGTAAGTTACATGTAAATTCCATAAGTTGCACATGTCATCATACATAAACATAAGTTCATTATAAACACAAATTTCATCTAGATGATATATATCTCAAAATGTATGTCAATGTGTACACATGTGTTCACACACATCAATAGATGATGTAATTTAACATAAATGTATAAACTCAAATATCTAGAATTGATATAAATATAACTAAACATAAACATAAATATAAACATAAGTTCATATAAAATTTCTATCATATAAATGAAATGTCTATCATGTATAAATAAAATGTCATCTAAATATAAGTGAACATTTAAAAATATAAAACATGTATGTCATGCACATATAATATGTTCTCTAAAAATCTCTCAAACATAACTAGTGTCTTAGTTGGTCCTCGAGTCATCATGTCAGCTCCTATTTAAGCGACCATCTGAGCATGAATCTAACTCTGATAAATGTGTTGAGCCCTATAAATACATATACAAAAGTGCAATTAAATAAAAATTATATTTAATATATATATACACATATGTGAATAAGTGAACATGTACAATGTGTTTGTAGTTAACTTAGATGAAAATTAAAGAAATCACCTATCCACTAGCATAGTCAGGTGAAGAACGTGTGCATACACGCTTTTCCCTCAAACTAGGAGTAACATACTATAAGTATTTATTTAGAACTTGAAATAAATAGTTTAAAAATTATATGTATATATGTATATACCTCAAGAATAGCCTCTACATCTTGAGTGTCGGCATCTGTAATCATACAATCCACCAACTCCTCTACAATCCTACTCTCAACTAGCTCCTCCAATAATGTGTGTAGTGAGCTAAGCAAGTGAGATAGCATAGGTGAACCCAACATATCCATAAAACCTCCTCACAGAACCTTGAGTGTATCAATAGATGTTTGAGCACCTATAACAGCAAATGACTAGGCACCGGGTGTAGGAGCATATGACTGGGCACCACTGGGTACAATAGGAGAAGATGATTGGGCACTAGATGTAGGAGCAGATGATTGGGCACCAAGTGTAGGAGCCAATGACTAGGCACCAGGTTGTAAGACCCCACTTTGCGTGTGATTAGTTAAACCCTAATCTTTTTTATGTTTTCCTAAATAGATGGTAAGATGTATTGTGAGTGATAAATAGTGTGATTATGTAACAATATTCTTACATCTCATTCTGACATTTTTATATTGACACTACCATGAAGGAGTTAGGACTCGTAAATTGTGAATATGAATTAAAATTGTAAATGAAATTGTTGTACAATTAAATTTTATTTTAGCTATCAGATTAATGTGATATATAACTGTTGCTTATGGTTTCATTGGTAATGTGTAGGAAAGGAAGAGTGTCAGTACGAGAATGGAAGACCATTGAGAACACATCGAAAAGACATCTCCTTGTGGTTATGAATTTGACTCCCTTCTTAGGGATTATAAATAAATAAGATTAATATGTTGTAAATTAAGGTGGTGAGGGTTGATATTAAAGGGATATAATTGATTATGTGTTATGTGGGTGTAAGTGGGGCTAGGGGTTAGGAACCCTTATCCAAGTGTGAAACTCGGATGGATCCTTAAGTGGGCCTTTAAAGAGGGTTGTTGGTCAATTTCCTTGGTTGGGATGCAAAAATAAACCCCCTAGGGTCTATACCATAGTGGTAGGGGTCAAGTGGGCATGCAACAAGTCCTCAAGAACATGATTCGACTCCTAAAAAGTCCTCATAATGAGGAGTGACGAATTTTGAGAAGAGGATGGGGGTGAAAAGATTGAGGGGTTGTCTAAGTGCATGTTCCCCTCTTTAATGAGGAAATACCCTCATTGATAGAGAGAGGTACACTTCACACCTCCCCATCCAAGGGTTGCAAGTTGAAACCCCTATATATATTGGAAAGGAAGGATGAGTGGGGTGTTACCCACTTCTCCTCTTGGAGAACTTTAGTGGAGATGGTAGAAGGAATGAGAACAGGAGAGGAGTCAACCTCTTTAGGAAGAAAGTGGTCAAGAGGGCTTTCCTTGGAGAGGAAAGATGGATAAAATAGTTCAATCCTTTCACCTAAAAGAAAAGAGATAAGCTCTTTCTATTTTCACTTACCCTTGTTTATTGGTTGTAAGAAGGTGACATAGTGTATAGATCATGGTTGAAAATATAAAGTAGAGAACCTAGATGCATGCAATTTGTGCTATGTTAGTTTACCCCTTTGTAAAAAATGAGAAAATAATCCATTTATCATTGTGGAGCTAAGAGAATTCCTTGCTTGAGGGTATGGCTAGAGCCCTGGGGCTCCATGGTGCCATTACGTTAGGGTGGAGAGAAAGCCTTAACTAATTGTGTGTGTCTTTCATTGTATTTCTTTAAATCTATTTGTAATTTGGAAAAATTAGATAATAGAATTTTCACTTGGTTACTATGAAGCTAGTACTCAAAGTGATGCATGGGATAAAGAAGTATTTTCTTTTGGAAAAAAAAGAAAAGAGAGAAAATATTGCATTATTCTATCAGTGTTATCTATTGTATTTGCAGCAAAGAAAGTATTCTATGTGCTTGCACAAAAAGTATGTCATTATTTATGTGTTGGAATAAGGAAGGGATTGAGTATTATGTAATGAAAATTGCATGTGAATTTAAGAAAGTATTCTTTGATGTTGCAAGGAAAGAAAGATGAAAATATAGAAAGTAATCTAAAAAAATTGTGTATGGAGTAATTCCAAATAAAGGTTTATGGATGAATATATTTGTTTACAAATATTTTCTTAGCATATCCAACCTAAATAAATATAGAATGAGGTATCTCAAAGTTATGTGTTTATTATCATAGAGAGTTAAAATATTTCATGCAAATGATAAACATTTTATTTTTTGCAAATAGTTTTTATTAATGGAAGAAACATGCAACTTATTTAAAAATCAGTTTTAAATCCACATAAAGAAAGAATAGAAAAGTGAAATGGTTATATTAATCATGATTTTCATAAATTAGCACATTAGGGTATTTGTTATAATTATTTGAACCCTTAAAGTTAACACATATATAAATATGGTTAATAAATATCCAATCATTTGCTTTTTATGATATAATTTTTTTATATATAGTTGTATGAAGAAAATATATTGCATTACATGTCTATATATTTTGTATACAAATATAACAAAAAAAAAAGTGAATAGATTTCATAGAATCATGTATGTGATATTGTTAATTGGGTTACAAAATCAAATAAATAAAATGGTATAAAAAAAGACAATAATTTAGGGTCAACCCAGTAGGCAGAGTCGATCCCTGCTTCTTGGCGCAACCCTCAAAAGAGGGGGGCATGATCCTCATGGGGAGGCCACTCTCCCTACTACTAAATCCTCAAGTTGTTATGAGGGTTTTCATTAAAGCTTTTTTTTTTTGCAGATAATAAACCATTTAACTTCATGCATTTTTAATTGTTATTTCATACAACAATAAAAAGAAAAGATAAAAAAAAAGAAACACACAAAACCTGCGAATGTTTCCAAAATCATATTTAAGTTGCTGGTTTAAACAATAGTTAAAATATTACAAGAAATAGAATGAAATATTCAAATGATGAGACCTCCTATACATTGCATTGTTTCTGCATTAAATAGATAAAAACAAATTCACTGTCTTGGTAATGCCCTTCCAAAGCCAATGACGACACTTGCAATAAGCCAACATCAATGCAAAAAGAAGAAAAAAAATTGTACACAAAAAAACCAACACATAATTAACTTAAAAAAGGAAGCATGAGCTAGGCATTTGAGTCCACGAATATGGCGAATAGTTAAGTGGCTCATAGCAACTGCCCCTTCAATTGATCGATCATCTCAAGTGACCCAAAGGATTTAAGAGATCTTTGAAATGAGCCAACAACATTAAACTCAATAGGTTCATAGTTGTTCATAGCATAAGGTTTTATTTTGGGTTGAGAGCCATAAGATGTAGTGAGTAGGTGAAAAAGAAAAAGAAAGTCTAATTAAAATTGAGGACAACCTAGGTGAATTAAATATGTGTTGACTAATTTGAGCACAAAGCTCTAGTAAAGGTGTGGTATTTAAGCAGATTTAAATGGAATTGAATGGTATTGACTCTTCAAAGACTCCCTCTACCAGAAAATTATTAGTATAGCCATCTAAATATAGGAGATGCCCTCTATCCAAAGTCTAGTGAATCATATTTTCCTACACAGTATGGGACACCTTCCTTACTCCTATATCACACAATGCTCTTGAGACACTTCCTACATCAAGTCTCGTAGCTGGGATGCCTATTATTTGTGCATAGTATCCAACTGCTCAGCTATATAGTGTTTATCATGAAATTATTCCCATTGAGGAAAAATAATAAAATTGTTGATCGAGTGATAAAATATCTTTAATCAATTTCTCTCCAATATAAAAGAATTATATCATTACATAGAATGGGTAAACAATAATAACATCATTATTGTTTATTAAATAGTATTAACCTCATTTAATGGAAATAATTGAATAAGAGGTAGTTTGAGGTTAGACATTTCTATTATCATTTAGAGTGAAGAAGAATCTGAACATAAATACAAATCTATTTCAAAACAACAATAACTTAGCCCATGAAATAGATTGTAAAAGAGTAGCTACATGAATTATAGAACAACAATTACAATTTTCAAAAAAATAGCAACGAAATAGAAGATGGTTTTGATTGAAATATATGCCAAAGGCCTACAAACAACAATAGTTTTTTATTATAGGAAAATCAGGTTTTGAAGGGACCCTGAAACCCTTTACAAGATAAGTTGTTGCATCATCATAAAATAAAAGATAGGAAAAGCAACCAAAAAGTAGCCAAAAAATGGCACATAGTCAACCAAAAAAGGCACAAAAAATAGAAGCAAACTAAATATTTTTTAGGATGTTTGCTGCTTCAAGATCACTGTTAATAATTTTCTGATTAGCCTTCATAACTTCCACCAGTTCATCAGTAGGAACACCAGTCTTAGTATTAAGCTTAGTTTTGTTGTGGGTGTGGGTTGAAGGATCCATTTCATTAGTAGTTTTATGTTGCACATCACCTTCAGCCACAAAAGTCCTTGGGTCCAGAGCTATCCCCCAACCACTTCCTAGCCTTGTTATTCAAAAGACACAAGCCCATCGCCTCATTGCACATGGCGTGTCTACTAACCTCCACAACCTTATCAAGCTTTCCCTCCAGAATAACAAAATTTTTCTCATAGGAATTCTTCATATTGATCATTTCATCTGCAATCATCTTGAGATTATCACAAAGTTGTTTGACTTAAGACTGAACCTTATCAATATGAGCTTGCATAATTGGTCGTTTAGAAGATGAAGCCTCACTGGCATTAGTGCAAGCCACTCTAACATGAACATTAGTAGAATTCATCTCATGAAAAACCCACTTAAAGAGATTAAATAGAGAGAGAGTGATTCTTCACCAGACCAAGATAATCTAGCATGATTTTCCTCCTAAAATTAAATCCATGTTTATCAATAGCATAATCTGCCTTAGATTCCTTGCTAGATGATGCATTCTTCAAAGTATCCTTCCATTTCTAAGTAGAAACCTCCACCCATTTTTCCACATTCTGATCCAACACCTAGTTCTTCTTACCATGCACACTACCAAGAAGCCCTTGATGCTCTTCCCTCTCTAAATTCCCCGAAGAGCTAATCATTTGTTGCACCTTCTTGTTCTGCACATTAAGAATAGGGGAGATCCCCATTTGTCCTTTCTTGGTCATAATCTCCTTGGTCAGGTTCTCCATCTCTGACCCCTTCAACTTCTTACCATTGGAGCTTTTTCCAAGATTAGAACTAGGCTCCTAAACCCCACCCTCAACACCCATATCATACCCATCAGCCATTGAAATTAGGGAATGATCCTTCTTTCTTTTATTTCCAACAACCTTTCTCTTATTGCCTCTTGATCCCTTCAATGTTTTTGATTTTTGGGAAGGCTTCACAATCTCAACCTCATCACTAGATATAGAGTCCTCATCTCTAGAGGGAACATTAGATTGGGGTTTTTTCTTCTTCTTACCCTCAGACCGAACAAGAGTCTCCAACTCACCTTCCGAAGAATCCTCCGAGCCATGGGAACAATCGGCATCCTCAAAACCTGTAATATACTCAATATTTTTATTTTTTCTACTGGCTTAGGGTTGAGCAGGGAGGAAAAATTCCTTAACATAGTCAATTATCAACACAATAATCCCTTCATGGAGTATAGGGTTCTTAGGATTA
>VDFB02235049.1:0-12708 GCA_007258455.2 Sequoia sempervirens | reverse complement strand
AAGAGCATACTTAACTTTTCAAGATCTCTCAAAAAAATACTATACAATGAAACCCAACCTACTCTGAAACCATGTTAAAGTTGGACACGGAGATACCCAAGATTTAGAGGTGAAATGGAAAGCACTCTTCTAAAATTCTAAGGTGCAATTGAAAGGAAAGAAACACAAAAAACATTCAAAGACATAAGAGGGCACTCACTGAGTCTTCAAGAAGACTAATAGCTAGAAATGTTGTCATGTAGGTAATCCTACACATGGAGCTCTCACTAGAAAAATTTTAGAGACTTCAGAGAAGGAGATGTCATGGTGTTCAGGGAAGAAGTAAGATGTGGTCATGCTTACTATTGCAATCAACAGGAAGCAAATGTCTTTCTAAGGGTATTGAACGAGTTCCAAGGGGTCTTCTAAGTTTGAAACTCGGATGGAACCTTGAGTGGGATTTTAATGAGAGTTTTTGGTCAAAATTTTGGGTTAGGGTGCGAAAGTAAACCCCCTAGGGTCTATATGATAGTGGTAGGGGTCAAGTGGGCATACAATAGTGCCCTTGCCACATGATTTGACCCCTACCAAGCTCTCATAATGGAGAGTGACTAATTTTGAGCAGAAGATGGGCTGGAAAGATGGAGTGGTTGTCCAAATGCATGTTTTCATTAATAAGGAAAGGACTTTCATTAATGGGAGAGGTACACTCCACACCTTCCCGTCCAAGAGTTGCAATTTGTGAATTTTCTATATATTTGGAGAGGAAGAAGGAGGGGGTGTTACCCACTTCTCCTCTTGGAGAAGTTGAGTGAAGATGGTAGAAAGAAGGAGAAAAGGAGAGGAATCCATCTCTTTCGAAGGGAGGGATGAAGATGGCTTGGTTGGAGAAGGGGGGTGGAAACAATATTTCAGTCCCTTCATCAAAAGAAAAGATAAGATCTCCCTATTTCCTTTTACCCTTGTTTATTGGTTGTAAAAAGAAAATGATATAGTCTATGGATTATGGCTAACAATAGATAGCAGAGAACCTAAATGCATGAAATTGGTGATATGTTAGTTTTATCCCTTTGTAAAAATCAGAAATGACTCCATCTATCATCATGGAGCTTAAAGAATTCCTTGCTCGGGGGTATGGCTAGAGCCCATGAGGCTCCATGACGCCATTATAGTAGGGTGGAGAGCAAATCTTATCCTTTTGTGTGTTCCTCTCATAGCATCTCCAAATATTATTGGAAATATTGAAAGATAGTACCCTATTGGGAAATAAAAGAATGGTAGCATTGTTTCTTAATATTCTGGCAACATTGGAGTGTTGAACAAAAATGAAATGTTGTATTGTTCTCTTGTGACAAAAATAAACCTATACTAACTCAAAATATGTTCTCTCATTTATGTTATTTCTAGCATTATAGGAAGTGTTATATATATCTCCTTACTGCATTTTGGGATTTGCTGTTTGAAGTTGGCTTGTTGTTTACATCCTTGTACAATGGGTGTAGTATTGGTGTTTAAGATCTAATTGTCTTTTGCAACTTGTAGACAAGGGTACGTATCAGGTTTATTCTAATAATGCATGCTTATATTTTGAACGCCAAGACATAGCCATTCTAACATGCTAGATGCAGGTAAACAAGACATTTTGTTGCCTTTTAGGATGTAAAATAAAATATGGAAGTTGTGTCACTATGGTTAGTATGAAATATAGAACTAGTGTTGAAGCGAGATAAAAGCTAACATTATGAGTATTCATATAAATCAATAGATAAAACTAATTAATTAAACCTTGGTGGCATTCTCTATGTCAAGAAAAAGCATATAAGTAAATAAGAATAAAATTCGAGAAATAATACATGCATGCCCAAAGGAAAAATAAAAATAAATAAAGGGGATAATAAATGGCAAAGAGTAGAATAAAGGGGTGGCTCTTGGTGTGGGTTGTTTCCCTATCACATAGAGATCCAGTTTTCTATCTGAGGGCTGCGCCCTATGAGAGAACATGACTTCTGTAGACCATGACCCTACCTCATAGAGTTGGCAACCCATAAAGGGAATTAAATAAATAATTCCCAAAAGCTGCATGTATTCTTATCACAGCATGGTAAATAGAACAAGAACATAAAATTTGTCTCCTCTCAATCATGATGCCCTCATTGGTAGTCAAACTAGATTAGAGTCTCATATCACAAAGCCCGATTGCATCTGTATGTTGCCAAGGAGATTTAAGGAAACTCTTTAACCTACAATTAAAAGTCTAAACTAACATTTCAACTGGGACCACTTTAGAACTTCCACTGCTCGAAGAGCGAACACTCCAATATCTTTTTATGCAGAATTTCAGTTTCTTAACTCAGCTTTGATCCTATGGGTTTGGCATTTGAAAAAACCTCCCCAAAATTATATCTCAATTTGCTTGATTCCTTAACTGCGGTAGAGGAGATTTAAGACAATTTTTGAGACAATTGTTGAATGAATTGTCTTAAGTTGAGACAAAAAAAAAATTGTTTATTGTCTTAAATAATGTCTTTAAGCGAGCGTCTCAAATTTTTGTCTTAAAAATTGTCTCTCTAAAGACAATATGAAACATAGGTATTTTTGTCTCTTTAGACACAATTTCACTTTTGTCTCTCTAAAGACAATATGTCTTTAATCCCAACTATTGTCTCTCTAGAGACAATATGAAAATATATATTAAAAAAAATAAACAATATATTTTAAATATTTTTTCTAAGTGCAGTTTTCAATTGATGTATAATAATCTCTCTTTCTCATTCATTCTATTAAATTTGTGAAGTGACTATCTAATTACTGATGAAGTTAATGGAATCATAACCTCCAAAGTATTAGTGTCCATTATTGACCAAATTGCTTAGACATAAGTTTTCTATAGGAAACTTTAGAGAAAGTAGACTTTTAAAAGATGAAATAGAAGGGAAACTAGTGTGTCATATTCTAGAGGTGACAAAATATTTGAATTACACGTTATCATTTTGTGTTGATTCTGATGCAGTCGTTTTTGAGTAATCTTAGCATAAAAAAGTAGAAAACTAGAGTGAAAAGTCAACATATTGCTTTTGCTATGAAAATGTGCAAAATGTAAGTACACGAGAATCAAAATTTGAAGCAAGGAAGTGCTTGAAAAGATAAAAGCTCCCAAGAAATCAAGCATACACTTTCCATGAGCAATAATTCATTTGGCTGTAATAAAATGTGTATGTACAATGGTTGCATTTGTAGCTGACTGCTGGCTAAGCCAAAAAAATAAAATAGTATCAGTTGAACTCCCCTAAACAGGATCATTTGATGTCCCCTTAGATATTTGTATAGGGGCTATCATATACATTATTCTATTAGACGAATTTACAAAATTCCAACCAAGCCATTGCAAGTCACATTGAATGCATGGAAGGCCTTGTGCTTCAAAATAAATCAAGCATCTAAATACCCACAAAATTTTGCTTGATTTATTCATTTTGAGATTTTTATTTATTTTTTTGATCCATTTAGTTTCTGCAGAAGCACATCAGTTGAACAAACAAGTCTTCCCAATGCCAAAACCTAAGGCCTTAGACCCTTCCAAAAATGATCAAAATAGGGAGCTAAGGCGTGCATGATAGGCCATAATTTGATCACCCAATAACCCAAAAAAGAAGAGTCCAGTCATTCATTGGGTAAGACAACCTTTAAAGGACTACTCCAGTGATGTCAAGCAGGTTTTGGTTATGTGTCACTCCACATAGTGAAAACAGGAGCAGCAACAACCACTGTTGTTAAATGGCCTTCACCAAGGCTTAAAGAATATAGAAACTATATCATTTGTCATCATCAAGTGCACCAAGGGCTTTCATGTCCTCTAAGAAGGCCACATAAGATTCATCAATGCTTTGTGGTTTAGCTACCAGTTGAACAGGATCTGGCTTCACTATAGATACAGGTCCCAAAGAACTGGCTGCAACAATGGGCTTAGGTTTCACCTTTTGAGTGCTCTCTCCTTGCATGAACAGAGGCTGGAACCTAGTAGATAACAAGTACAATTAACTTAAAAGTCAGACAAGTTGCTTACAAGTTTTATTTTCAAGTAAACAATTTGCATAAATTCAATGTCATGGAACTTTGGAACATTAAAAAGATAGAGATTTTTTTTATAAAAAAAAACAAAAAACAAAAACATTGAAGGAAAACTTGTGTGTTAAAAATATCATAAAAATATAGAAACAAATGAACCATGTTTGGATAAATATTAATTACCATTGTAGTTAGCTTGGTTGTATGTTGAGCCAAAGTCCATTTAAGAACAATGGATGCTACTAAATTTACATATGATGGTTTTGTAGGTCTAGATGACTTCACCAGAAACCAACAGTGGTGGTGGTGGGGACACTGGCAATGATGGTTCTCACTCAGAATTAGACTTCAAAGTTGAAGCATGACTACTCGATGCACTTGTCAATGAAATTCTTGGACCTGTAAACAATACACAATTGACATGTGAAATCACACCATGCACAATGTACCAAGTGGTACGTGTGTCAACCAGAACTGTAATATACATAAAACGGAGGACCTTGAAGACTGAAGCCCTTTTCTTCTCAGTTTATGTATCAATGAAAAGAGAAAAAATCAAATGAAAACAAATGAATTTAAAAACAACTAGTGCAAGGTTTGCACTATATCCTTAGTTTAGCTTCAAACTAATGGAACCATACCAATTGATGACTTGTACATGGGGAGTTTTCCTCAACGAGGTGCTCCACTAGGATTGAGAGTTGGGTGATAATAAACAGAATCCTGCAACAAAAGGACTAATGATTTTTACTTCATTATGAAAAGATGGCAAGCCAAGTTTTCCTTGTTACATGGGTAAGATGTATATCATGAATTAGCCTTTGAAAACCACAAATCAAAATGTGAATTAAACATCACCTCTGGCTTTGGATGTTTTACCCTCTGTTCTTCTGCTATTGACCTCCATCTTGGTGGAGCGCCCAGATGACTAAATAGTAATTAAAATGAGCATAAGTCAACACACTAATTATGACATAATGAATGGACAAGCTGCAAATATTTTCACCCTTTATATGAATGATGATATATCAACACACTAAACCACACATTTGTATAGAAAATTTCAAAATGTTTCATTCCCTGTGCAATTTAGAGCTTACTTGAACATTATTGGCTCTTCACCTTTCTCACGCATCTTTTCTTCATATTCCTGCAGAAAATTTGTGTAAAAGAATCAATGGTAATCATACCAAAAAAATATTAAAGAAATGCAAAGCCAAAAAAATATTTTTTAATTCAATACTGAGGAATGCATATAATAATGAAGAAAATTTTAGAATTTTAATGTTGGAAAAATAAGATTTAAATATTGAGTGAACAAATATAAGAAATTTTTTTCTTATTTCTTGAATCAAATATAAATTTACACTTTTCTCATTTCCATAAAGAAGGTCAAATAAATCTCTTGATAAAGATTTTGTGATTTATACAATTTCAAATGGAGCTCCTGACATAGATCTTTGCCTACCAATTGTATATTTGTTTTTATGTCATTACCACATCAGTCAATCATCAAGCCATTTCTAAAATTTTGGATTTCCCCAGTCTGAAAAAAACAAGAACATCAATATCTTCTTCCATGCATTAGAAGAAAAAGTAAAACATACATTTGGCCTCTATTTCATAAAAATCTTCTTCCTTGCTTTTGTCAATCTGCTGTATAGTTTTAATCATAGAACTCAACATACTAGGATATATATTAGTCTAATGGAGTGCTAGATGGTGAATAAGATCGTGCAATTAACTGTGAAGAGCAAGACAAAAATAAAGCCAAATGAAAAAAACTGAAATGACAGTTTTTAGGCAGATTACACTGGTTTGGTCAATATGCTGAATTGCCAGTTATGCAATGCACAAACTGGAACATAATGCAAATCTCCTGCTGAATACAAATAATAAACAGTGACAAGAACAGAGAGTGTGAAGTCCTATGAATGCAAATAAAAAAAATCTTTGCAACAACTATCGAATAAATAAAGAGGTAATAAGTAAACTACTATCAAATATAACTTTAAGACGAAGCAATTGCAACAACTTAAATATTTCTCTAACATGTTACAGCATATTACCTTCCTCTTCTTCAAAAAAAAGTTCAATGTATCTTCAAGTTGACGTTTTTTATGTTTTCTTGCTTTGTCCAATGCCCCATCAGCCTTTGCAGAATTTCAATAAAAAGAACGTAAATACTTCATTCTACAAAGTAAATTGAGTACATAACTTCAAGTTTTCAAGTCAAACAAAAGTCCTCTTTAGATGCCTTGTAAATGACAGAAGTTTAGCAAAATAAGTCAAGAAAAAAAGATTAAGAAGATAAGATAAATAGAAGAAGCCATTTTCCAAAAACCCACATTAGGACATACTCATCATTTCTAGCATATCAATCTGCTCCTTTATAGTATTAGGCTATTTTCATAAATTTGAAATGAAACATTACTTTAATATCAAACAAATCTTACGAAAACATAGTATTTGGCTGAAAGTCATCAAACTATATAAATCATCTTACTACAAATGCAACTTAGCACATAGAATTAAAAATATAATACAAAACTGTTAAAGCAACCATCCAAATACACTGAGAAATATAATAATTTAAGCAGAAATGTAATGCATCTCTTAAATGTGGATTCAAATGTTAAATGTCCAGAGATCGATAATACTGTTAAAAATATACAGCACATTATCTATATATCAATGAAGCATGTACAAACAAAAATAGACACCAATATACTGGTGCAAGCAAAACCTCAAATATGTCTGAATACAATTGAAATCGTGAACAGTGAAAGTTAGCCAAAAGATGATATTCATTAAAAGTAAATGCAAATCTATCCCCAAATGCTATGCAAACACAAATACATTGCAATTCCTAAACATGGACACAGATTTGAACTGTGACAGTTGACACAACCATACAACAATATCACTTTGATAATAAAAGAAAGTCAAGAACCAGAAATTAGATGTCAAGAATGCAATCGTTTAATACAATAACAAATTAAAATCAAAATTAGAAAACATATGATCAATATATGATCACATTAATATGAGATTAACTCAAGGATTTATGTACTAAAAAAAATTAATTATTTTTATATTGATCATAGTTGAGGGTACAATCAAAGAACCCTGTTCTCATTTCCCCAAAAAATGCAACATAACACCTCAAATACTTGAAGGCAACTTACTCTGCTACAGCCCAATGTTCTACAATAATCAAGCTTAAATTAATAAATGTTTCATACTTTCACCCTTACCTAGTGCTCCACTTTAATGTTATAATATACTACAAATCTAAAAATTAATTAGAACATATAATTAGTTCGGTCCTATACCTATTGGCGCCTGCGAATGGTGTATAAGATTAATTAATAAACTAACGCAGAGGGATTAAAATCGCTCGGTATGTTGTTATCTCGTATGGTCAAGAGGTAGGTCGAGCAGATTCTCGATGGGGTGGTGATCGCCTCTGAGGTCATTCATTCCATGGCGATCTCTAAGGAAAGGTCTATGTTCATCAAGATGGATATGGCTAAAGCTTATGACAGAGTTAAATGGAGTTTCCTTCAGAAGATTTTGTTGGCCTTTGGGTTTTCTTCTGACTGGGTGAGTTGGACTATGAGTTGTGTGACCTCCTCCTCCTTTTCAGTTATTGTGAATGGGGAACCTTCTAAACTTTTTGTTGCTACCAGCGTATCTTTTATCGATCCGCTTT
Source organism: Sequoia sempervirens (assembly GCA_007258455.2). Classification (NCBI taxonomy): domain Eukaryota; kingdom Viridiplantae; phylum Streptophyta; class Pinopsida; order Cupressales; family Cupressaceae; genus Sequoia; species Sequoia sempervirens. The sequence continues at coordinate 4,949 of VDFB02235049.1, read as the reverse complement.
CTCCTCCTATCTCTTTATTCCATGGTCGTAGGCTTCGGTCATCTCTTTAAATCTCGCCCTCTGCAGGATTCATGGTTACATAGTGGGGACGTAATCAGCTTATCCCTTCACCTCCGCGCCTTTGTAGCCATAATTTCTTATGGGGTTGGCTCATCTTCGTGAAGCTGAATCCTTTAGGAAAGCTTTGGACATCTACCTTGTTGCTTTGGGTCAGAAAGTTAATGAGAAAAAGTCCTGTATTTTTTTCTTTAATACTCCTTTGGCCATCCAGAGGAGGATTGCTGCTATTTTGAGGTTTCAAATTGGATCTCTCCCCTTTGTCTATCTGGGGATTCCTCTTGCCATTGGTCGTCAACCCAGATCCTCTTGGCAGACGTTGCTTGAGAAGTTGTGGAAAAAGGTAACTCATTGGACTCATCGGTGGTTGTCTACTGCTGCTAGAGTTACCCTCCTTCAGTTTGTTATCCAGGCCCTTCCCATCTACAGATCTTTTGTTCAATCGGCCCCTATGTATTTCCTTCGTGAATTTGATGCTCTCAGCATCTCCTTTGGAGGGAACAACTTAGTGACTTCCTAAGTGGAGTCTTGTTAAATGATTACATGTGCAGACCCGGCGATGGGTGGTCCTCGGGTTTGCCCTTCTATTTGAATGGCAAGTTCTGCAGAAGTCTTATTACGCTTAGTGTACTAACTTCAACACCCGCCTCAGTCCATGGTTCTTGGGACTATGTTTATCTTGCGGTGTTGCTTTCCTGTTTTATGTCCCTTTCTCATCATCCGATGGTTTTGTTCTAAGGATTTGGTCTACTCCGCGGGAGCCAAATTGGATACATGCACTTTTTGGATTTTATTATCTGGGATCATGCTTTGTGATTCTTGGGATGGTCACCCACCTATTCTTTTTGCTTTTCCTCATCTTCAACCCCTCTGTGATGTTTTTACTGCTGCTGGTTGGGACACTGTTGAGCATTACAAGATTGCTGAGCATTGTGGCTCTGTTGTTTCTTTCCGTTGGAAGCACCTTTCTGAGTGGCCTCCTGGGGGCTCTGAGGAGGATAGGCGGGAGCTTGCTCAACTTTTGGCTTCCCGGGCTTGTAATTCGTTGAGGGGACCTGATATTTTAGCTTGGGATGGTTCTGATATGTCTGGGAAGTACTCTGTGTCTACTAGCTATAAGCAATTGGGTCGCCAGTTGTTTGGGGATATTGAGGTCCCTTGGTGGAAGTATGTTTGGCATAAGTTGTCTTGGCCCAAGTGCAATTTCTTCATGTGGTTGGTGGCTCAAAACCGGTGTCTTACTTGGGATAATTTATGCAAGCGGGGTTTCCAGGGTCCCTCTTTTTGTGTGTTGTGTCGTGAGGCTGAGGAGTGTGCTTCTCATCTCTTCTTCCAATGTTCATATGCTCGGGAGATTTGGCATCTTTGGTGGCGGGTGTGGAATATGCCCTGTACGCATGTTTCCTCTTTGGCTAAGTTTGTGGATCGGGGGAGTAGAGCCCCTGTTTCAACTTCCTTTCTTCAAGCTGCTTGGGCGATTGGCCCATCCTTCATTATTTGGAATCTTTGGTTGGAGAGGAATCGTCGGATTTTTCAGGATGTGATGATGGGGGCCCCTCGCTTGTGGTGGAAAATTTTGCATTATGTGGGAGAAACGATCGTGGCTAAGTGTGAGTTGACTGATTTGATTGCTCCTTCTAATGTTGGTTGTTTCAACCACCTTCATCTCCCTCCTCTTGTATCGCAGCTCTTTATGCGAACAAAGGCAGATGGCATCCAACACCGGCTAAAAGAATAGGAGGGCAAGATCTTTGTCCTCCTCCCTCAAGGCATCCTAAAATTAACACCTGATGGCTCTTTCTCCTTAAGGGAAACCCCCGTCATGTCTGAATCTGGTGCAGGCTAATGATAGTTCGGGCAAGATGTCTGATTTCTCTCTATTTTAGCAAGTGGTCCTCTTGTCACTATTCAATCTTATGTGGAGGCCCTAAGAAACTTTTATCAACACTTCTGGAGCTGGCAAATGTACTTGGGGTGTTTACCAAGATTATTTCCAGAATTTGATCCTGTGTTATGGGTGAACTTAAGTAAACAAAGGAGGTTAGGGATGATGTCAGCTTGGCACCTAGTTTTGATTATTGAACAAATTCTCAATCTTTATGTTTCTCTAAGAGTTTGTTACTTTGCATCTCCATATTCCTAGGAGGAAACAAAAGCTAGCTGATTAGTTTGGCTAGGTACTGGCTTCTGATCATATTCATGGTTGGAATTTGGTTGATCGGGGTCAATTACCCCCTGATTTGTCTCAACAGTTGGACCATTTGGTGGAGCTGGATAAGGCTATGTAATGACTTTGCTCTGTAATTTTCTCTTGTTTTAATAAATTTTTACCCCTCTTTTATGTTAAAACTATACCAACTACCCATCATCTAAAATATAAACACAAAACATCTATGCTAATTTTAGAACAAAATTGAAGATGAAAGGCTGTGATCCTGCATACTATCAAGATCAAATTACCAGAAACATCCAATAAAGATTTGAATATCCTAACATGAAGTAGCAATAGACAATTAATCTTCTAAAAAGAACTTTACTTGGTAACAAGTGGAAGAAACCCATTGCTAGTTTTTTTCACACCAAGGGCATTATCTTTGATAAAATATGTATTAAAGCTAAGCCGCCCAACTCTGCTATTCTAGAGTGTGTAAGAGTTCAACTTATCAACAATGGAAGAAGGAACAAGTGGAAGAAACCGTTTGCTAGTTCTTTTCACACCAAGGGCATTATCTTTGATAAACTATTTATTAAAGCTAAGCAGCCCAAATCTGCTATTCTAAAGTGTGCAAGAGTTCAACTTATCAACAATGGAAGAAGGAACAAGTGGAAGAAACCCTTTGCTAGTTCTTTTCACACCAAGGGCATTATCTTTGATAAAATATGTATTAAAGCTAAGCAGCCCAACTCTGCTATTCTAAAGTGTGCAAGAGTTCAACTTATCAACAATGAAAGAAGGATTCCCTTCTGTCAGAGGTAAAAATTTGTATTCTCAAATATAAGTAGGGTAATGCATATGTGATTGAAAATTACACATAAGATTATGGAGTATAAGGTTGATTTCATATTTTTCTAAAGTGAAGGTTTTCTTAGATAAATATTTTGATCTCAATATTTTCTTTGTAAAATAAAAAATCAAATGTAATTAATAAATAAGAATTTATAGTCTGAAATAATGAACGGGAATGAAACTCTACTTACCAATGTAAATGAGTTTTTGGATTGGTATAATAGAAATGATAAAACCAAAGCTATTATTAGTCTTGCTCTTTTGTTATTCTAAATTACATCATGTAGATCTAAACAAATCATTAGCAAAAATTTGGGATGATTTGAATAAAATGTTTGGAGCAAAAACAATTAATCCAAAATTTTCCTAAAAATTTAACTACTTAGATTTAAGATGGAAGATAGAATCACTATGTCAAACTATATAAGCAATTTGAGGTCTCCTATTAGACAACTAACAAAATTCAAGGCTCTAATAGATGATAACAATGATAACAGTGTTAAAGTTTCTTATTAAACAATTTTCCTTCTAAATACAATAAAGTTGTTTTTTCTCTTAGTTAAATAACTTCCCAAACTCTAAAAGAAATGATTTTCTAGCTCTTTTAGCAAAAGAAAATAGAACAAATACTCAAAACACAAAAGTTGATTCTCAACATAAGAATGTGTTATAGTAATGAAACAAGAATAAAATATCAGATACAAACAAAGGAAAAAATGAATGCTATTACTATAAGAAAAAAGGTTACCCAGCTTGGACTTGTAGAACTTGAGCTAGTGATGTTCTCGATGGAAAACTCAAAGACAAATCAAATGAAGTTAACTTAGCCTATGTTAAGGATGAGGATCTACCATATACTTTCTTTGATTTTTTTTTAAGATACTTAGGATAGATACTTATTTTAAACCTTCACTATTGGAGGCTAGAAGATATTTTATCATCTCTAGCTAACTTCTCATTTAGAGATGATATTTTGTATGAGAAGTGTCTATTTTGTGATTGTGGGTTCTTTTCTCATAATATTGAAAAAATCATATATTGTGAGTTTACTTTTTGAAGATAGAATAAGATTTGGTGTAAGCTTAATATGGATTTCATAGATAGTTTGGGAGTCCATGGATCTTAAAAATTATACATTTCCAAGGGTCATAAGACAACTTGATGGAGCATGCTATGAATATATATAAACATGTATTGTTGTCTAATAATTTCACTAATAAATGATTTATGAGTTTAAAAAGGTGTTAATCTAGAACCTCAATAACTTAGCTAAAAGAGCTACACCCTTTTGGGAGTTACAAGTTAGCTTAACAGAGTTTTGCCTAGTCTAGGGATTGCTTTTAATGAAAATCTTCTAAAGAATGAGTATTTGTGATTTATTGATAAACATGTTTCTTTGAACTTGTTCTAGGCTATATCTGTGCATCTTAAACTTTGACTAGCTGAGTGATTTCCCATTTTTCAAGCAAATGTGCAGGGTTTGGAGATTCAATGCATTTTTTATATATTGTGTGGACTGCATATTGTTGTCCAAAGGTGTTTCATTTCAATACATAGTTTTCTTTACCATTTTTGTATACAAAATCCAATATCAATAAAGACAAGTAGTTAGAGGTGGTCATCTCAAACAGTCATGCCATGAAGAAGATAACTAGAGGTCAAGTATAAGATAGGGACAGCAGTTGGAGTCTAAAAGCAGAGAGGCAGAGGATAAAGGTTCAAATGACAGTGATAAAAGTATACAAAATGTCAAGGGGACAGTCTTCATACATGTCACAGTTACCTTACAGTTGTTTGTAAAGGGCAGTTCTTATTTAGTGAAGCTCAGTCACTTCAATGATGAGACACCAAAGCATTTAATAATGGAGGGTCATTTCAAATGGTT
>VDFB02235048.1:0-15373 GCA_007258455.2 Sequoia sempervirens | reverse complement strand
TCCTCTAATTAAAGGAATATTCCCATGGAATATTCTTTATCCTTTTTGCACAATTAAAACTTTGTTTTAATTTGCAAATTAACCTTTTTTCCTCACCCTAATGGAATATTCTAAGGACTATTCCCTCTTCTCCAATAAACTCACTTAGCTTCAAAAGCAACTTAACCCTTCAACCTCCTAAACAAGTTACCTTTGACCCATGTGAGCATGTCAAAAGTGTGTTTGTTTGATGCAATCGTGAGCCTTTGATTAATCTTCATCTTGCATTCTCATTCATTGATGAGAATCCACGATCCATGTCTCTAATCTTCTTCATCTTGAACAGTCGATTAAGATTTTTTATCTCAACCATCCATTCTTCATTTGCTCTCCTATAAATAGATCACTATTTGGAGACAAATGGATCCATCTTTTATTGCAAGCTTATGTTTTTAAATTTACTGACATCCATACTCTCAATTTGCACACATTTAGCTTATTTTTAAGTTTGTTTTAGTTGCATATTAGCTGAACAAGCTTTCATTAATGGCTTCCATGCATCCATCCTAGTTTGTAAATAAATTAGGGTTTTTATGATTTAGCTCATTTTTAGCTTAAATTAGCTTAGCAATTGCACAATTAGATCATTTATAGAATAAAATCATGGTAACTTATCTTGCATCATGTTCATTTTTTGCATAATTTAGGTTTTTTATACACCAAACACCATGGTTTCATTAATTCTTCCATAGAATCAACTGAAACAAGCTCACTGTCATGGGATTGGGAAAGGGTCATTGGTCCACATCAACATGATACCAATTCCACAATGAGATAAAGTTTCAATAGATTAGAGTAGATGTTTTCTTTAAAGCTTCCATAAATTTAGCATGTTAGGTTTCTTGATAAAATGTTTACTTTCAGTTTTGATTGATTGATCTTGTTAAGATTCGAGTATTGGTGGCTGCATTATGCTTTGATTCTTCATGGATCAAGCGTGATTCAACCCATACCAGTATTTCACATCAACATTCTGGCACTAGAAGGAGGGAAAACCGATCATTTAGATTAAATAATTAAATTAATTATTTAATTCTCCAATATTCACTCAACATGATCTATTAATAAATAAAATTTTGTTTATTAATTCAATCTTTGTTTGCATGTTCCTCTCAAGCTTAATTAATTAATTATCCTCACACATTTGACTAATCAATCATATCCATTGATTATTCAATCTAATCAATTGACTAACAAATCGATTCCAACAACTATTCATATTCCACTAATTAATGATTTCCATCGATTATTCAAATCCCACTAATTAATAAATCAATTTCTACTGATTATCCAATAAATTCCCTTGATTGGATCGATTAGGCCAGTTAACTATTCAATCTATTTCCTCTCAATGGACCTCAACTGTTGATCATGGTCTTTCATCTTTTAATCAAGATCCTTCCTCTTAAATAAGAATTTCTATAAAAGCAAGCCTTGTTGCACGTTCATGGCTAACCACGAACTCTTAAACTTTGGTGTTTTGCATCATTGTAATCCTCAAATATGTACTTGAAGCTTCATCTAGCAATTGAGTAGCATAACCATAATTGAGATAAAAACTTACAAAGAAGGATCAATGGAAGTCATTCATGGCAATAAGGTGAAGGTAAAGATATCAAATTGTTGAAATCAGGATTTACTTATTATTGTATGTTTTCTATTGAATAGATTGGATTTTGTTGAGTGCTAGAATTGCATATAATGGTCGTGTGCTTCATTTCCTATTATCTCCATGACCTTGGGTCAAATTTCCAATTTACAATGTTGTATTCTTCCATGCACATATTTTTTAGGCTAAGATCATAACAAACAAAGAGCTCACATTCAAATCTTGTGGCACATCAAACAAGTTTCGTTCAAAATGAATTTGGTGCCTTATGATTCAAAAGTTGAATTTCTGGCTAAAATACATTTAGTAAGTATATAAGAAACTTGAAGACTCCACAAATACATCTAATTTTGCATACCTTCAAACTAGGCATGGGAAAAATTGACAATTTTTTTTGCAAACTTGTTGATGAAGGAAGAGTTTCAATACAAAAAGAAGGCATCAATACACTAACGACTTGCTTTCACATGATTAGGTATATCCTTACACAAGGAAAAATTCCTCTTTTCTTTTATTCAGAGGCACAAGGACAATTACTATTCCATGTGGTTGGTAAGGTCCATTTTAGCAAATATTCATGAATGCAAGACACAATTATAACTATTCTATACCATGTTAAAATGGTGTTTAGATGTGCAAGAGTACATCATGATTGCATGGCAAAATGAAAATGGTAAATTGATATTCAATTTAATAAAATTGCACTGATATGCAATGGATTTTTGAAGTCTTATTTTCCCATGAACCAACTTATTATTTTCTAATAATAAACTACTAACATTATTTATTTATTTCTAATATAATAAAACTATCTAATTAATGTAATAATCCAACAAATACATCCTAAAAAATCATTGCCAAATATCTAACACATATAATGAAGCATATAAGCTAAGAGGTGTAGCCAAAATAAACTAGTTTCTTAGGTAGTATATTTATCTTGAACAACTTGATTATCACATGGGAGAGTGTAGAATGGATGAAAGAAATTATTCTAGATGTTCTAGTACTCAAACTAGATTTTGATAAAACATACGACCACTTATGATGGTCTTTTATTTTAAATATATTAAAATAGTTGGGATTTGGAACCAAAATTTGTAAGAAGATTAGAATGTTGTTCGTGGATGTTAATGCTGAAGTTGTTGTCAATAGTTCTCTTTCCCTTGGTTCCCTTTGAAAAATTCTATTTGTCAAGGCTACCCCCTTGCCTTAATTCCATTTGTCTTAGAAGTTGATGCCCTTGGTTACCTATTTTAACATGCTCTATCATCTAAACTTATTCATGGCAATTAATTGTTAGCTCATGCCAAAGCTCTTAACTCCCATTTTATTGATGATAGTTCATGTTCATTGAAAATTATATCGATAAAGTGACACACACTCTCTTACTATATTAAAACTTTAATGTACCATCTCAAGGTCCAAGGTAGCAATGCACAAAACTAATTCATTACGAATCATCTTAACCCATATGCTCCTTGGATTCCTAGTAAATGGGGTGAAGTTAAGTATGGCATAATCACATTGAAGATTGGAGATCTAAGTTTGATAATTACGATCCTCTTACAAGTGCATAATTTATTACTTTAGTTGATTTATGTTTATTTTTCTATATTATAATTACATTCATCTAGCTTTTTTTTGAATTTATAGAGATACTTTTGGTTGTTATAATATAAATTGTAATTTTTGATTAAAAATATATAACTTATATTTTATTAAAATTATTTAATTTCACAACAAAAAGTAAATTTCAATCAATAAAAATAAGACTTATTGATAATTTATAACATAAATGAAATGTATAATTATTATTAAAACACTAAAATAACTTTTATTGATTGTGTCCAAGAAATAATTTCTTTCCACTCTTTTCAATTTCACAACCACAATCTTATTTTTATTTCTATAAAAAACAATCTTAACCTTCTAGAAAGTCACCAAAAAGTCATATATGCTACAACATTACATAAATATAAATTTTATTCATTTTCACAAACTAACAAAATTCATATCTTAAAAAAAAAAATCTTCCTATAATCTATTCAACATTTTGAATACACATTTGACTCTATTATTATTATTATTTTTATACTATAAGGGTATCCCCGCGACCTAACCCCGACCCCACGATTCTATTAATTACGCCGAAGGCGTGTCCTATATGAACTTTTGAAGCTCACTTTGCACATCAATGGTTCACAAAGCCTGAGAGACCCGGCAAGGTGCTTAAATCAATCTCAGTGGTCTAGATTTTTCGTCACTTTTTCCCCATTTTCCTGTCCACGACCTCGTTTTTCACATCAACGGTTTGCAATGCTTAAAAACGGACGCCAACGATCGCATCCGTTAAAAGCTTTGTCTGTACGCCACTTTTCTCATAGAAAATTCTGCATAAAAATCGCGACGGTAAATAACACATTTTCTTCTGACAGTTGTCCGTATTTTTTTTCATTCGCCGTATTCGGGAGTTGCGTCTGCCAGCACACTGTAACATAGTTGGGTTGTTTGTCTCGTTTATACACAGCCGTAGCCCGTGGGAGATGTGGGCTGCGCCATGCCTGCTTTTATGCCGACTCTTCACCTTTTTGGAGATAAATTCCAGTGACACTATTGATTTTGATTTTTTATCATTTTCAGAGCACAATGAATGAAAAGGTTCGGTTATTGTAGCGCAGGCTGGGAATACCGGTGCTGCTAAAATCTACGATTCATTCCCGGAAAAAAACGTTCACGGTAAAATAAAATTCACAGCAACGAAAAAGTAACGGATACTCACGACCCTCTTTACAGACCCTTAAAATAATATTAAAAAACCACTAATTTTTGTTATGAAATCGTTACGAACGAGCCTTCTCGAACACAACAGGAAAGTAGGCACTGGATTTGGAGGTTCATATTCAATGTGGTGCAAATTTTTAGGCCCTTTGATTTGGTATGCAGAATAAAAGTTGAAACCAAATCAAAGGATGGGCTTCTTGTCTACCAATTGGAGCAGGCTGGGGTAAAATTGCAGAAACAGGAGGAGGGAATATATTTGAATCAGAAGGAGAAGCCATAGTAAACAGAAGATTTCGATGGAGTAAATGGGGATGAGAGCAACTATTTATAATAATTCCCAACTCTTAACTTTAGTTATGATGACTACCAATTTTAACTGCAGTAAAATTTCTTGCCCGTAAAATATAAAGAAACAAGTACTATGTTGTATAAAGAAGAAAAAACCTTACTAGATTTCCAGGCTGCTTTAATGGAATTTAAACGAAAGTTGTTCACAGGGGACGGAAATCAAAGCAATTTTTACCGGAAATGAACTGCCGTACAAATGAACTATCAAGCTATTTACTCATCTTGCAGTATTTTTTTTTACTACGTACACCAGAATGCATAGAACGACGTTCATACAATGAACGTAAAAAGTAGAAAAACGGTGGGAAAAACGCGAACGGAGTAGGCTTTCACCGCCAAAAGAGATACTATTGGAGAGAAGAACAGGTCTGATTGTGAGTGCGCTCAAGGTAGCTGATTGAGGTGTCCATGACTCTAAAGACTGGATATTATTTACCCACGTGGCCCCTCCATATCCGGTTGTAGAAGTGCCAAAGTTCACGATTGTTTAGGACATTCTTCGCTATATATTTTTAAAATGATTTTACCTATTTCTTTTTTCCATTGCCTTGCATTCACTTTGGAGGCAAATACATATAATCCAAAGTGGAGGAAAATACATATAGAGATCCTACATTAGGTATTTCTAGGTTCTTCTCTCTTTCCCTTTTATGTCTTTCAAGTGACAAATGATAGGAGTCATCTTTTTCAATTCTAGAGATCAAACTATCAATTGCATCCTACATCAGTTAGTCTTTCCAAGTGTTGGTGATCATGTGCAAAGAAGACCTTTAGACCTCTCATAAAAACATTAAATTATCTTAAACATATTTGAAAAGAGAAATATTGAAATCATGAGACTTTGAAGGTTCTATAGAAATTAGGGAAATATAAAACAAGTGAATAGACTTCAGGGATAGTTTGATCTATAATGGATTGGGTTTCCGGATAAATATGATTAAGAAAGGATTCTCATTAGAGTGATTAAAATGAATTTATTTTACGTAATATGAAGATGGATATCTTTTTTTAAAGATATCATTTGTTTAAATTTGTGTATTTAGGAGGGTCATGTTATATTGTGTTTTAACTTGTGAAAATCTTGGAATATACCCTCACATTAAAACAAATGTTTTTGACAAATGAATGTCATCCCTACTTTAAACCTAGCTTATAAGCAGCACCATTTAAACATTTAAAGTTTGCACTTAGGGAAAGGACAATTGCTTTTCAAATTATCCTTTTAGATTATATTTGGCATAATATAAATTATTATATTTTATACTCTCTATTGCTTTACAAAATAATTTTTAAATACTTATAGTCAGATAATATTTTATTTTTAATTTTAGATTATAAAATATATTTTCCTAAAATATTATTAATTGAACAGTATGAAATAAAATTACAATTTATATATTTAAATACTTTTAGGATAACATTCTAATATTTAGATATTATACATTTAATATTTTATAAATTATATATTATTAAATATAAATATAATATAGATTTTACATATAATATTGATTAAATTTTTAAATATATTATATGTTTAATATTTATCTATATTTGTTGTTTAAATATATATTTAATTTATTAAAAAATATATGAAATATATTTATTATTTACATATTATATGAAATATTTAATGCACATATCTATTTATATATCCCTCTCTCCTCTCTCTTTCCCTCCATATCCACCTCCATCTTCATTTTCATCTCCATCTCTATCTCCCTTACTATCTAGTTACCCCCCTCTCTCTCTCTCTCCCAATCTCTCCCTCTCTCCCCCTCTCTCCTTGTAAGCAGATGCATAGTTGATTTGAAGCTATCACTTCTCTAGTGAGAGCTTTGTTGCACAAACATCATTTGCTAAATGACCTAATTGACATCATGTATTGCACAAATGGATGAAAAAAATAAACCATTTTTAAATTGATCTTCCAAACATCTTCGGCGTACCCATTGCACACCAAGGTGCAATTGCTAGTTAAATATAATTCAGAATCTTAACGCCATTTTCATCCATTTTCATTTATTCTAATCTGGATGTCAAAGTCTTAAATTGGCGGTGACTGATAAAAACTTGACGGAAATTTGAAATGGAGATTAAAATGGAGATTTCAAATTCCCAAATTTCTTAGTTTGTAAGGGCGATTAGTGAGAAAATGTAACCAAAATTGGAATTTTTTGATCTGACAGGGCGGCGATTATGTGTCGGGGGTGTGGCAATTCGAAGGGGATATGTTCATGTCGTCTGGAAGCACGGGCGTAGCGGTGATGCAAGTGATGGACTCTGCGACTGGAGGCTCTGCCGCTCTGCAAATTAGGGTTTATGATGGGGGTTCGAAATAGTATGGTTCCTCTGCGCCGACTGCCTTTGGACCTGCCAATGTGTATGACCGGTGGATTCACGTTAATGTTAGGCTATTGATGATGCTGATAAATGGCACATTCAAGTCTATTTGGACGGCAAACTCAGCTTGGACGCCTCAAACCCTAGAAGTGGAAGCCATTATTTTAAATGCGGTGTTCATACACAGAACGATGCGAGTCACAGAATGGAGTCGCGGTGGAGGAATATCAAGATCTGGAAGCGTGAGACCAACTTGTCTCTGTATTTATATTTATAATTATAAATGCGCTTAAGTAAGCCCTGTGGAGTTGCAATGGGTACGTCGAAGACAATATAGTGATAATTTGAAAGTGATAAGAGTCATTTACAGTTGTAAAACTCATGTATAGGTGATAATAGTAAGTAAAAATTTGAGAATGTAATAGTGTAATATATGAATGGAGTTTTTCTTGTACAACCATAAAATAAATATCAGTTAAGCTAATTAGACTATCTAGATTATCATTATGCATTACATATGGCATTTGAGTTCCTTCTTGCCTGTGTGACCTGTTAATCATTAAGTGCATTACACAATAGAAAAGAAATCCTTGCCTTGTGACTTTATTTGGAATTAATGTCAGACCTTTTCCCACTAAAATGAACATTGTTCAATATCTCATATGTAACAGCATGATCTGGCTTTTTTCTCATAAACCTATAACAAGCAATGTTTGTTGATTCCACTATCCACATCAATTTTATTTCCAAGCACCAGAAATGGAAAAAATTTCGGATCAGATGGTCTTGCTTGTCAAAAAAAATAGGATGGAAGGTCATGGTCAGCAATAGAAAAAGGTCAACAAAACCTCTGAATGAATAGTCCGACAGTTAAAATATTAGATAATTCAGTCAAAATACCTGATTAAAAAATTTGTCACGACAGTTGTTAAGGTTATCAAATGATTTCATAACATTAAAATCATACACAAGAAAAATGAAGGTGTTCTCTACTATTCTGTATGAAAACATCTTTGGCCACCATTGTATTTTACAGCTTTAGATGCAACTGCTAAACATTAAATAGCAAAATATAATGGCCAGCAGTGCATTTATAGTTTCAGCTTCAGCTAGAGCTAAAAGTATCTGTGAAAAATAGCAGAAGACTATCATAAAAATTGCGTTAAGAACAAGGAAAAGAGAAGTTCGTGAAGACATGTATGATAACTGTTCACTATTCCTTGCAAAGAAGCAATAGAACTATTGCACTAAAAGCTTCGTATGTGTTTGTTAAGCTCTGCCAACAAATAATTGACAAAAATATACAACATTTTGACCTTTCACTTTGTGGTGACAGGGAAAAAAATTTTGAATACATTTTAATCATATGAGGAAGTAACAGATAAACATATATGGAATCATGTCTAAGTTCCCTGCCAATGTTGTATGGGCCAGTAAGATATTTCATTTAAAGTAGTTGAGAAACTCAAAACCTACATACTGCTTGCATGTCCCTAAAAAATACAATTTTCTTTTCAAAGTCAAACACACTACTGGGTCAGAAAGGATGCTAATCCCAATCTAATTTCTTCTTTCGCTAGCTTCTCAAGTGGATTTTCTCCAATATAGACGTCAAACAAAGACTGACATAACAGCTTGCTCTGAATGCTGCCAATCTCTTTATCATCAACTATAAGGGAGAAATCAAAACAAATTAGATTTTTCTATTCCAACTATTGTCTACAGTATAAGCAAAAAATATGTGAAAAAAATTTCATATAAAAATTGAAGAAATAAAAAGCAATCCATCTAGAATTGATATCTCCTGCCATATTCCAAGTAGAACTTTTCTTTGAAAATGTCACGATTACAATTATAAACTTATATTAATAATTTACTAAGATCAAACATTTTCTTTCTAAGAACATATAGAGGAAAAAGATAATTCAAAATTGTCTTAACATAAATGCAAAACATCATGAGCAATTTGGAATCCACAAAATAGAAAACTTAGATAATTTAAAATTCTCTTAAAGTAAAAATGCAAACATCATGAAGCGGAGTTTGGAATCCACTTTCGGACTCATACGAACTACTTGTAAATTTTGATAATTAGAAGAGGAAAACTCATTCTGAGTTGTAAAGATGAAGTAAATGCGATCCACATGGATTGGAGCGGTGAGGAAATTAACGCATGTTGCAAGTTGCCGGTTTACTGCGGGTTCGAGGCGGTTAAACTTCGCGGGTTTCTATAAGCGGCTTGATTGAAGCAAAGTTTGTTAGGGTGTTAAGTATGGATGGAAGGACAAGCAAGAATCACAAAGTCACAACAATACATCTTGGTGAAGTTCTTTGAGGAGCTACATCAAAGTTCATCGGCCGGTATGCTGAGTAGTTTTAAGTGGTTTGTAAATTGTGTACAAATATTCTCATTCTTGTAAAATTGTGTACAAATATTCTCATTCTTGTAAAATTTGTGTAAAAATATTTTAAAAACTCTACTAAAACTTTGCTAGTTTTGTTCTTGAAAATCTCCATTAATTAATTTTTTTCTTTAACTATTCATAATTCATAAAAAAAAATGTCGCTATAAAAATTTAGTCTGCATAATCCTTTAGTTTTTTGAGAGTAACAATGAATTAAATTACACACCTCACTATGAAATATTATCAATTAAAATCAGAGCAATTTCAAACCAATCAAAACAAGACAACTATCAAGAAACCATATTGCAGACAACTGTTGTAAATGATAAACAGTAATATTCAGAAGATAGAAAAAGCATATCATGTTATATGGAAAAATTATAGATGAGCAGCAGTACTTATAAACAATTATGAAAATACAAATACTCAATTCACTTCCCTCCTCAATGGAATAGAGCAAACACTTAAACCTAACATTTTAGCGTCATTATTTTTAGCATTTTTAGTGTCACTATCTCAATCTCTCCAATTTAATTTATACTTTCAGTTTATACAGATAATTAAAGTGTTCCATTAGTGATTGACGCTATATTTAATATGTAATTCATTCATCATATCTCAGTGCAGAAGATTTGGTGGAAAAAAATCATTGTGCTTATTGGAATCATGTATTATAATTGGCCACTACAATTCTCATCTCTTATGAAGTCGCCCTGTAGTGTATTCTTGACTATAAGTTCCACTATCAATTTGACTCTCGGTTCTGTATGGAGACAAACATGCCAGGATCCAAGTGCATTGCAAACAAACATTTGGCTCTGTAAATATCTTACTGTTTATCGACTAGTGATCCAACAATTGTTCCAAAAACATATAGATGACCCAAAACACGCAATAAGAGTCTTTAATTTCTCCTTGTTTAAGACTTGGTGGTACGTAGAGGGAATGCCAAACATAAGGTCCTTACATATAATACACAAATCCTGGGACTTACACTTCACGTGATCTATGTAGGTGGTTTGGTAAAGCTTGAACGTATGTTGCAACTTTTGGTTGAAGCTGCAAAAATTTCCCTGAAGCAGAACTCTATGCCTATCCCACCATGGAGGACACTTGGATATTTGAGGGCACAATGGTTTTCGTCCTATGATAGAGTGGTTGTGGATGTTTATGGCAATTTTGAAGGTTTGGGTCCCATATCCCATCACACTCCTCACAACTTATATATTGAGTTTCTTAATACAACAACAAATTAAAACATTTTCAATTGAATCCACATCAAAGTTTGCAAGGACTTGGTAGCTCACCATATAAATCTCCCTCTTTTTAGGGCACATTGTCATCATGAACTCTTGATTTTGTTCAGAAATAGGAAAAGAAGTAGCTTTGGCAAGCCCACAATCTCACAAGCTCCAAGCAACCTTGCTAAAAAAAAATATATATTTTTTACCCCAAATCAACATGTTAAACATTCATATGCCCTACTTCAGTGTCTTTGACCTTTGGATAATCATTCACCAATATGGATGAAGTGTTCACAACTTGGAAGTGATATTCCATGAGTTTAGGAAAATCTAGATATTGGAACCAATACATGTACTTGGTTGGGAGGACTCTTGCTCATTCTGTTCTCTTTATGCTGAAAATCCACCCTTCAAATCTTAGCTGTCATACAAATCAGCAAACTGAGAGTTTTTGAATCTGTAGGATGTGAGTAGATGAATCACAAAATATTATATTAAAAACCCTCTTATTCAAAACTTCAGATGTTTGAATGAAAACTGCTAATATTCACTAGTGTTTCTTGTTCAAAGAATGATAAAAATCTGTCTGAAAATGGTGGCTAAAAATAGAGCAATGCTGTAGATCTACCAAAGATGCTTTGAAAAGAAAAAAATGAACACATAAACATTGTAAACCTATCAACAAAGTTGAAAATTCTGCTTTAATCCTTCGAGCTACTGCTGTCTTTCCCCTTGTGAACAATCATGCATCAAAGGAGTAGATCACAGTCCCTTTGAGTGACTGCAACTGAAATCTTATCCTTCCTTTTGTTAATGACAAATCTGAAATGAGAAGGAATGGTGATCAAACCCAATTTGAAGGAGAAAGATACTTCTCTATTAATGAAAAATTACTTCCAAATCTGATGGGCATGCTCTTTGCATTTTGATTGCCTTTTCAGCATTTAAACTTGTGGCAAAAACCACAAATAACACATGCTAGGAAAACCTTTTTCAGCGCTTCAACATATTTCAAACTTTGTACAAAGTGCACTCTTTAAATGATTTTGCCCCCTTTTAAACTTTTTCAATGCTTTATCGTTTTGACTCCTGGTGTGCTCTTCCAAGCCTTGTGGGTACTGCATCTTATAAATATTTTGGACAAAAACCACACCAACATGCGCCTAGGATTACTTAGTACATTTTTTATGTTTTAAATTATTTGATAGGACTACATAGATGGCCTATGCAGTTGGACCAACAAAATAAAAGTAATAGTCATATAGCTTGATTCCCAGACAAAATACTTGTCTTCACATTAGCACTGTCTTTTAACAAAATTGGTTACAGTAGGACAGTCACTGTTTTTTTTTGAAGTATTGCTTACTTTTCTGTATTACATAATTAAAACCCTCAATAAATGCCTTACCTGAATGCAAGGTTCTTCTCTAATAGAGGCAAGGACAAGGCAAGGACAATATAAGCTCTTTTTTTGGAAATCATTTTTTGATGGTATGTATAAGTATTTTTTTTTTTCTTCTAGTTCTTTGGCAATGCAAATTGTCATTAAAATGCCTGAAATTATTAGTTGAATTCCAGTGTAGCTCTCATAGCATTTGTAGCTACAAGGGATCTGATAACATGACTTTCATACCATGACTTTGATCATAAAAAAATTTGGATAACATTTTCTAAAACCTCTAAATTTCTCCACAAAAGAAAGATAAAATATCATCACTTAAAGAAATAAAAATCTGAACAAATACAGGAAAAAAAAAGGCATTCATGAAGAAAAGGAAACAAGGCACAAACACACGAATTAATAGTTAACATAAAATTCCTACATACATATTACAGAATAAAAAAGGGGCTATGTTTTCACATCAAGGGTTTAAAGGGTTTTTGTTTTTACCTCCGCTTGCTCTGTATTTTTTGTCAATTTGAAATAAGATTTATGGTCTATGACCTTTTGAATCTGATAGCAGGCATTACCAGTACAAAACCCCAGGTTTTGAGTACTTTTACAATGTGATCTACCTCTGCTTGCTCTGTATTAGAGGGAAGAGGTAAGTATCCTTGCATGTTGTTAAACTGCAGATTCTATATAACTCAAACTCTCTACAAGGTACTGTGTAGTTTATGGAGCAGTAAAATTGTTAATGCAAATGCAACGAATATGTGTTTAGCCTAATCAATTCATATTCACGAGCATACTCCCAGGCTGTGCCAAAATAAGAGCTTTGGATCTGCCTATGGAATTCCATCATATAATTGAAAGTGGATTTTGTCAGATGTTGTAGTTGTAAGTGGCCTAATATAAATGTATTTTACATGCAGAAGCGTATAAAATCCTGATAGAATTCTTCAAAGAGACATTGCTTGATGGATTATAATCATTGCAAGATATGCACAAAATGACTTTATTGAGAATTTCTTGGAAACCTATAAGCAAAGGAAAGTGGAGATTTACAATGAGAATGCAATGACAAACTGGAAGAAAAACTTAGAGCACCAAAGCATATAGCTGAAACACCAGCAGCAAATTATAACACCAACAACTAATAGACCAAGTAAACCAACTGTTTGAAAGACGAGCTGTAGCAGCATGAACTAAAACACCAATAATAATCAAGAGCTATTTTTTATAACATTAGAGTTGTAGTTGGTGATTCTCTCTTGGTCATTGCTTGTACTACTGTACTGATATAAGCAAATATGATTGGTAAGAACGGAACCAAACTCAACAACATTTGTGAGTATAATCAAGAAGGGCTTTTCATCAGATGTTTTAGTTGGAAATGCCTTGATATTTATTCAAAATGCGAAAGAATCCATAGGGTATTTGAACTGTTTGACAATATGCCTCAAAGAGATGTGATCTCATGGACAGTTATGATTCAGGATATGCACATTCAACAATTTAGAAAATGCAAGCAGTGGGTGTAAAGCTAACCAGACTGTGCCAAAACAGGAGCTCTTTAACATGTTATGAACATATATCAAATCTAGAATACTGCTAGAATACAACCCTAACCAATAAAATAAGCGTAGGTGTACAGTCAACAAAACCCGTCAACAACATAAGGAGGATCAATACCACATAGACACAACGAAAACATCAAGACATAATAAGAGACAATAGGGGGAAACCTTCAAAACAGAAGGAAACCAACCCAAATTTATAAAAAAAATTCCCCTAAAGAAGAAGAAACAACTGCCAGGGAACACCCAAAGCAAGGGTTGGCCCAAAATAAGCACACCAGCACCCAAGGAGAAAAACCAAACTTTGTAGGCACCCAAAAAGACAACCAAAATCAACAACCAAGACAGGCCAAAGCCAGACCTAGTGCCAAGAACTAACAATCAACACCTTGCTAAGTAGCCAAGAGGGAGAACAGGCCATGCCAGAGAAACAGAGGACTCAATCACAGAAAAGCCTAAAGACCAAGTCCTCCAAATCACCCAAAGAGGAAACTCGACAAGAAAAGAAGCTTCAAGTAAAAAACACCTCAGAAACAACCACTTGAAATGTAGAGAGCTACAAAGCCACGATAACAACTATCTCAGCCTCAATAACAACCTTAGCCCCATCAACACCATGACCACTCCTGAAACAACTTCTGACCCAACAAGCCCTAAATAAATCACATCCCTGCTACTAAGTCTCATAATCACTTCTAAAGTTTGATCAATTCTCCCTCACCCCATTATTGACTTATCTCACATAGACAAGTTGATATTTATTGGAGAGCTAAAGCAGGAGGACATGACTGCCATGGTGGGCAGTGGAATTAGTGATGCACCAGCATTAGGAAACTTTACAATGTCAAGTTATGTTCTAGAGTGCTTAATTAATTCAAAGATTTTGAGAGCATCCTTGGCAATTCCATGCTGTGCATATCCTGAAATCATTGCATTTGATGAGATGACATATCTTTGGACCATTTTGTCACACAGTGAATGTGCCTTTTCTATGCTTCCATATTTTGCATAATGTCTACCAGGGCAGTTGCAACTACAACAGTTGATAAAATTCCTCTTTTCTTTATGCTTTAATGGATGTCCATACCCTATTCGAAGGCTCCTCTTTTGGCATAGGTAGGTAGGGAGAATGCTAGAAAAATTTGTGGTCTTTTACACCTACCAATAGCATTTGCTTGAGAGTTTCTATTTTTTTTTAAAAAAATCCATTTTGTGCATATCCTGGAATCATTGCATTCCATGAGATAATGTCTCTTTGAGGCATTATGTCAAACAGTTTACGTGCCTTTTCTATGTTTCCAATAAAAGACTACAAAGATCTTGTATGAAGCTCAATAGCTCTAAAACCGGATATTTCTAGATCTACTTTTTGTTTATCATGAATAGATTGAAGTAGCAAGCTGTAGGGAGACTGAATTTGTTTCGTCTCAACTTTTCTTAAATTATAATTTGGTAGGGTTTCATAATATTTTCCTGCAAACTCTGCCCATTTTTCTTAGTGGCATCCTTACAGCACAACACAATTTGTGCAAAATCTTAAGGTAAGTCACTTGCCATGATTTCAATGAATTTTTTTATGGAAATGTGTACACAACCAAATCACTTTTGTTGTGTTTTATTTCATTCTAATATAGTTCTGTTGT
>VDFB02235044.1:0-12774 GCA_007258455.2 Sequoia sempervirens | reverse complement strand
TTGAAGATGGTACAAACAAGGTGGCACATTATCACCAAAACATTCGAGGATCGAGAAAACGTGACAGTTGAAGAGTGTGTGGAAGAGCCTCATAATACGCCCCTTGACTTGCATGTGATAGCAAGTGAAGAAGAGCAAGTTGAAGGAAATACTATCGGTGTCTTTGAATCAGCTTATGACCGTTACCAAAGTGGTGATGTTGGTAATGAGTTCGATGTGTTTGTACCTCCTCTTGTTGAAGATTTAGTGAGGGATAGATTGGCTCTTGTTGCTGCCTCAACTTCCCGAGAAGTTCCACATAAGGAAATCAGCAACATAATCTCTCATGAGGGTTCCATACAAGATAATGAAGATGAAGTTTTTCAAACACCAAACATTGAAGATTCTTCACTTCATTTCGGGGGTGACATTGTTGGTCTTGGGATTGATCAGCAAACTGAGCCATTGGAGAGAAACTTTTTTGATGATTTCAGCTTAAGTGAATTAGGACTTGACTTATTCAAAGAGTCATCACTACAAGGGGAGCATGATAAGTTTTTTCCAGTTGATCATCTTAATCAGCCCACTAGCATTTGGGATCCGGGTGTGTTGGCATCAAGTTATGTTAAAGAACCTGTGTGGGATAAGTTTCCCTTTGATCCTGATGAAGAACAAGAACCAGGTTGCACAGTAGACTATGAGGTGGCCCTTGGAGGAGAAGTTGTCTTTGAAGAAGAAGATTGTTCCACAAAATTCCATAATGATCTCTTTGGAGTGGTTGCAGCCACTAAAGAGGAATTTGTGGTTACAAAAACTTTCCGAACAGCGGACAAACATGATTTCTTGAGCAGGTTGGATACTGGTCTAATGTTTGATCAAGGAGGCCGTGATGAAGAAGAAGAGCTAGAAGTCCATATGGCTCTTGAAGATGGAGAGTTTGAAAGTGTTATTAAACACAAATCAGATTTATCAATACACGAAGCTGGTTGCAAGCAATGGGTTGAAGAATTTGTGGAGTATGATGCTTTTTATGATGATGAGCATTCTCTGCTAGTTGGTGGTGAAGTACAAGAATGTTGGAGTAGCAAAGAGGGCAGTAAAGGCAAGGAACGAAGTTCTGATTTTCAGTTGCAGCCTATCAGCAGTTCACCGTCTTTGCATGTTCATGAGTGGGAAGATCAATGCAAGGTATCTTTTGGAAAAGAAGTACAAGCGCTATCCCTATTTGATAGCACACACAATTTGGTTGATGATCTCTATTGGAAGGCTCAGTCTGAAGAGAGACGAAGTGGAGTTAAGGATGAAGTTGCTCTTCCTAACTTGCAATTTATCAAAGGCTCTTTGGAGACATTGAAATCAGCATACATACACTTGATTGAAGATCAAGATCATGCTGTTGAATCTGCAAAGAAGGCCTTCATTGTTTTCGAAGAAAGGGAGAGTATAGTTGATGAGCTCACTTTGAAGCTTAAATCAACAAAGGACAATTTGAAAGAAACTCAGTTGGCTCTAAGAAAGGTTGAAGACCAGTTTGCAGATTTCAAACTTTTCAAGGAGCAAGAGGATGCACGAAGAGCTGGAGAAATCAAGCAAGTAATTGATGAGATTGATAGTCTTCGAGAGGAGTTTGATCTTGAAGGTTTCACAAGAAAATCAAAGGTTGCATGTGCAGATTTGGAGCAGCAAGATGGAAGGAATGACTTTCAAGTTTATGACAATCCTCTTTTTCAAGAAGGTGATGAGAAAAGTTATGATAATCCTCTCTATAAAGTAAAGGATGAAATGGAGAATGAAACTGATTCTGGTTTCCAGTGCTTGGATGCTTCGATATCACTCCATGAGGATGTGCCACGTATGTTGAGTAGTAATGGATGCATAAGTGGCTTTGAGGATGAAGGTTCTACATGGGAGGCGACGAAGCAAGGTAATTTCAACATCTATGACATCAAGGTGTTGAAGAGACAAGTCTTGGTAGCTGTTGGTAACTTCATCACAGCAGCAACGAGTGAAGATTTCAGACCTACTACTCAGGAGGAATGGGAAAAAGGTGAACTAGACTTTGGCAGTTGCACTCTTGACAATCCATCCCTTGGGAGGAATGATGTTTGGAATCATATTGATCAGTTTTGGGAGCGGAAATTGAAGCCACTCTATGTTTCATACTCCCTTAATGTGGAAGCTTTCATGGTTAAGCTTCAAGGATTTACTAGAAGGGGCATCAGTTTCGTGAGAAGGCACTTGGTTTTCACTAGCACTTTGGAATGTATAGAGATTTCTTTGCAGTGTGTTGAAAATCACTTTCAGTTGAGTATCCATGTTTGGGATTCTCAACATGGGTTATCAGAGTTTATTACTTATGGAAAAGACTCTTGGAGGGATAAGGAACAAATTTCCAGACTTGTTGATGTTGTTCCCTTCATTTCCAGCTACTTGATGGTTCCATTTGTTCATCAACAAATGGATTGCAGAGAAATTTTGAATTTGGGTTGGAAAGATCAACGATCGGTAGTTCTTGGAAGTGACTCTCAGCTCAGACAAGGGCAGATTTCGAGACACGAGTTTGCTGGTTGGAGGCAGACCAGCCACCTTACTTATGGAGTTACTTTCATTCAGGAGAGTTGGTACCTCACTCCTGATCAAAGAAGTGGTAGTTTTCTGGTGGAGATGGCTTTAGCGTGTTTTTCAGCCACTTTGGAGGTTCGTAATGCAAATTCTGATGGTTTATTTTCATTATTGGTTCATGACAATGAGCTACCCCATACTTTGAATCTATTTTTTGAGACTCTTGGGGTTGGGATTGTGAAAAAATTCTTCAGACTTCATAGTTGTGCCATGATAATTCAGTTGAGGCATAGTGAATTCATGCGGAGTCCTGAGTTTGAATTTGTTGAGCTTTTGCAAAGGATTGCCTTCCTCTTTGCAAAAAGATTTGAAGATGACACATTTGCAGTCATGGTTCCGTTTGTTATCATGTGGAGGTATGCTGAAGAATTCAAGTTTGATTTGAGTAGACTATCCTTCCTATTGCTTAGAATTCTGATTGACAGTAGTATGGTTGATACTGTTAAGTCGGGGCATCGTGGACATGAGATGTTGCATGATTTTGATTTCCCTCCTTTAAGATCTTCTAGTTTGAGTATCATAGATGGTAACACTTTGGAGTTACAAGGGGAGTCAGTGCAGCATTGGCATGATATTTTCATTGATGTGATCAGAGTGGTGCAGCATCGGCATGGTGGGTTTTTCCTGAGACGCATTTGGAAACCAGGGATCATACTTGTTGCGTATGGATTAGTCTTCAAATTACTGGAGTTGTGGTGGTATTGCTTGAGGACAAGCAATTTTGGGAAGGGCGGATGTAATATCCCTTCAAACCCTATTTAAACAGGACCGCTATCTTTCTTTCTCCGAAACCCTCGGCTAGTTCAAAACGTAGGGCCTCAATTTTGAGGAGGCCGCCTCGTAGATGGATTCAATGGCGGATTCTTCTCTCGGTTTTCAGAGAGCTTCGCAGTGGTATGATCATCTCGGCATTCAGAGCACTTTTTGGAATTTACTATTTTAAGTAAATTCTATTTTTGGCAGTGAACAGGATGGTATCAGGCAGTTGACTTTTCCCTTCAGTTGACTCAGGTGGCGGATTCAGTTTTGGGCTTCAGAATGCAGTTCTGGGAAGTCGAGCTCATTTCACTTAAAAAATAATATTATAATTAAAATGTTATTTATCACCTTGGCCTAGTCGAATGACTTAATGTTATTTTAAAAGGTGGACTCAAAGGGTGGCACCTTCATTAAGGTTATATTTAATATTTGATGAGTTCTCCTAAGTCAAAGCAAATTAATTGGGGCGCATTTATCAAGGTGAAGATTTAATTAAAATATAATTATTGAGCTAAAGGTGAAAAGGACGCCATATTGAAGGAAAAGTTAGGGTTTGAACTTTGAGTTGGATTTTAGGGTTTCGTGAAGTCAAACGAAACTTATAAAAAGGAAGTCTTGTGCATCATTTCATCATCTTTGGTCTATGCTAATGTTATGCTGCCGAAATGGTTGCGGAATTGCTTCGAGGAATGAATGCCTCCTAGTCTGGGCTCGACTTCGTGCTTGAGAGACAGCACCTAGTGGAGAGGTTCACATTATTTGTTAGATTTTCTAGTAAGGTTTGCATTACAGAGTTACGCTTTGAAGTTCGATTGCAGATTTCATAACCTTCTTCGGAGTTGCTGATTTTAATGGCCAAAGAGATTTATGTTTTCATAAACTTGAAAAAATACAAAAAGAGTTGCTCCGGTATTGTCTCATTTGTGTTTCCTTGTTAGGAGGCTCTCTCATGAATATTTGCAGATTTTAATAAGAAGAGACTGGTAATGCAACCACATTCCTTGAAGGCCGACTTCTCTAGAGGCTACTGATTCGTGTCAGTAATTAATAACCATTTTTAGATGCCATTTCTTATTACTAAGTTAGGCGCCATCACTTTGAGGGTCTATTGCATCAGATTTGAGATCATTTGGGTGAGAAATGAGAGAGTTATGAGCATATGAGTAAATTCATAGGTTGCTGGTTTTATGACAAAAAATGCAGATTTGTATGACAGTTTAAGAAATCTGCATCTTCCTTATCTAGTTGCTGTTGAGATTTCATTGTATACTTTGCAGAAGCTTCCTTGTTGAATGCATCATTTGAAAGAGCATCTTAAGTCTTGATATTGCAGGCAATGACATCTTTGTAAGCTGGCAGTAGTACTGACCAGTTGTTCTTATTATTGCTCATCGCTATTGTAATACTTATTCTTCCTTCAGTTATTGTTGTAATATAGAATTTTGCAGCTACTTCCCATTCCTCAGAGCACACTCGGTGTTGAATTTCCTATTTCCAAGATTTCACCGCCAATAAATTTTAATCACCCGCCATATATGCGCCTCTCACCCGCATTGATTGGGTAGCACATACTTGACGCTGAGTTCCTTTCAGCATTTCTGGCGAACCTGCTCTACGCATCATCG
This sequence comes from Sequoia sempervirens, assembly GCA_007258455.2. NCBI lineage: Eukaryota > Viridiplantae > Streptophyta > Pinopsida > Cupressales > Cupressaceae > Sequoia > Sequoia sempervirens. Next base: position 7,789 of record VDFB02235044.1, on the reverse strand, counting down.
GCGCCATTCTTGGTTAGAGTTGTTTTTGCATAAGCAGTTTGATTCAGATCCTCTGACCAATGCTCACACCTTGCCCACATCGGGATCCTGGTGTACATACTGGTTAGAGTTGCTTCAGTACGTTTTGGTTTATCGTCTAACCTTAACGGGTGTAATGTTGTAATCTGAAAATTGTAAAAACGAAAAAATTTGGCTCGGAATACTTCAGTTTAATGCGATTCAACACAAGAGGAGGATGTTTGGCACTCAGAACGAAATGCCCACACCTATTGCCACAAATATTGTTAAGTCTGGACTTCATCAAGCAGCAGGATTTCCACCTGCAGTTCAGTGCAGTGAGTTAATGGTTGAGTGTGCTAGAAGGTACCATCCGCAGACAAGATCCATTAAAACACCCAATGGGATCACCTTAGCGTACTTTACAGAGGATTCAGTCAGGGAAGTATTTGGTATTCCCCATCGTCGAAAAATGTTGAACAGGACTCAACAGGAATCACAGGCCATGTTCGATCAAGCCAAGGAATCCTGTATGGACATAGTCAATTCTAACTGGATCAAGGAACCCAAAAGACACCGCTCCAAGTTGCCAAAGAGATTAATTTGCACGGATTTTAAAATAGAATACAGTGATATGATTCATATTCTGAACAGGATCATGGGAACTTCTCAAAGAGCCTTCTTCGAAGTATGGATGTTTTCATACGTAGAGGAGATCGTATTGGGAATGGAAGCAATAAATTGGGCGAAGTTAATAAGTGATAATATAGATTTTCCAGTTGACAAACCTAGAGAAGACCAAAACCTTCTATATGAGTTCTTATGTGGTTTATATCTTGGCACGGTTCACTAAGTATAGAGGACTGATTTGTAAAGGCGAAGTTGGACTTCGGAAAGATCAACTCAAATCATATGATTGTTACCCGCAGCTCCAGCTACATTACAGGGACAATTTCAAGATAACAAATGACGCCTTCCTTATGTATATCACGCGAGTTCTTCAAGGAACAGTGCAAAGGAGGCTATCTAAAGAAGCTATGGTGATGCTTGACAAGTTCGGATCTTGGTTTATCCAGTTTCCGACATTTACTTATATAAGAGTTCATGGATTCTCGGATGCTCCGCATAGACTTCCTCGGTATCCAATAGACAAAATTGTTATGCTTGAAGTTGCAAGGCAACTGGCATGTGTAGACTCTATTCAGGCGAAAAAGAACAAACAAGGAGTGGGTTTTCCGGTTGCAATTGGAAAAATGTTAGAAGTCTGCCCCTCATTACAATCAGCCAAGACAACAAGGGTAGAGTTGCAATTTTATAAGTTTAGCATTTATAATCCAAGGTCCGATTATGATCCATACCTGAGAGTTCACGGGAAGAAATCCCTTCATGTTATGCAGATCGAAGATTATTGGTCTAACTTGGTGGACGAGTATGGAGTCAGGAAGAAGACTTTGTCTAGAATTCCAGTTGAACTTGTAAAAAGGTGTGACTTGTTCCCTATACCTGACCAAGTAAAAGACAACGGGGACTACATACATCCTCAATTTGAGCAGGAAAAGGATAAGCCTATCCTATTGCCTAACTGGACACAACCTGAGTTGACCGATTTGAACATATTGATGAAGGATATTTTAGCATACTCAAGGGAATGGGTTGACAGTCAAATCAGCAGGTTGAGGAAAGAAGGAATTTCTCTTACTTATGCCACATTGAGCGGTAAGGAAAGTCAGGGTGAAGCAATTGGCGAAAGTCTTGATGAACTTTCGTATCCTAGCAAGAGGAAGGTAGTGAGTAAAAACCTTCACATGGAGGAAAAGAATCAGCTGGCGGAGAATTGGAGAGTAAGAAGCAAAAAGTGACCAAAAATCCATCATCTTCAAGTACTTTATCAGTTGGAATAATTGAAAAGGTGTCCATTGCTGAGATCGAGCCAAGTCATGAGCAAGAAATCGAGTTTCAAGAGTTAGAACATTTAGATTCTCTCTAAGAACAAACCCTCACTGAGTGTTTGGAAGGGGATGATACTTTGATGATTGAAGGCGCAGGAGATACTGAGATCCTTGAGAACAATGAAGAGCTAGGAGATGAGGTAATTTCTGCTATAAAAGGAATTAATGATGATGTTCAGTTGGAAGATGGGATGGAATTATCCACTATCCGCGTAATCTTTTCACATCGCCTATCTAAGCATAGCATCCCCGGTTCCATCTTCGGTCTTTTTGCCGCCCTTTCTCCGTCATTCTTTGTCTATGCGGTCCGCTTCTTCCGATCGTGCCTTTTCCCGCCTTTGAACTTGGAACAAGTGGAAATTTGCATAAGCTCCAAAATTAGGTTTGAGTCTTTCCACCACCGAAGTCGTAAACGGTGAATAACTCGGTACTGGAGCCAACGTTTGTCAGATAAGCCCCAAAGAAGCCCAACAAATTCTTCATCGATCTAAGGTACTCGTTTCAGTAAGTCCGGCGAATTCAGAGTAAGTCGCCGCAATACTTTAGATTCATACTACAATCATATTCGTGAGTATATATCAGTCAGCCAAGGTAAAATTTGAGCCGCAAAATGTACGTTCACGTTTTATCCTCGCTTCCGTGACGACTTGTGTCCATTTAGTTTTTTCTTTGGTCATTGTCCGATATTCCTTCGGTTTTTCAAGATCTTCGCGATGATGTAACATGCAAGTCGAGATGACCACTTTCGTGATGCAAACAGGCTATTTTAGGTTTGCATGTCAGCTCTTCGTCGCGATTCCGATGGGTTTTTCGAGAGCTTCGCGATGGTGTGACATGCAAACGAGGATTCTCACTCAGTAAGGAACTTGCTATTTTTAGCAGGTGTGTCCCGGCAGCCGCCTCCCAGCAGTTCAGATTCACAAGCTGATCGCAGCGTTGCAGAAACGAAGGCAAACAGAGATCTTTTGATACGCATGCAATACAAATTAGGGTTTCCAGCTTCGGAGCCTAAAAATAGGCATCAAAAGTCAAAATCTTCAAAATCCGATGTAAACCACTGCGATCAGCGTTCTTCAGGCTACCTGCTGGTGAAATTTCAAGTCAAACGGAGCACTTACTATTTATAGTAAGTCAATTTGGAAACTGGCTAAAAATAGTAAATCAGTTGCATGCGTCAGTGTCGGCAGTAAGGTCACATGGTGAGGGTCGCCTCATTCAAATTTCAACTCGATCGGAGCTTGGGAGCTATCAGAAACATGAGGTTACTATTTATAGTAAATCACCACCAGAAGCGGGCTAAAAATAGCAGGTCAGCTAAAAATGGCAGTGTCGACAAGGCAACAAGGTGATAAAGATGCAGTGTGTAAAATTTCAAATCAATCCGAGCTTCAGAGATGCAAATTCAAAGGACTCACTATAAATAGTAAGGCATGGAAGAACTGGCAAAAAAATGAAGAAAAATGGCTAAGGCATGAAAAGTTCATCCTGCTCTCATGCCAAAATGCGCCCGACTCAAGGTAGTGGCAGGCAAAATTTTTCTAAGTCTGAATTCATCCTCTTACCTAAGAATGCGCCTAAGTTGATGGAGTTGAAGCAAAAAAAATTCTAAGTATAAATTTCATCCGCTTCAAGTGCTGAAATGCGCCCAAGGAGAGTTAATAAGGAAAAAGTCAAAAAGTCAATGAAGTTCATCCAGTACACAGGCTAAAATGCGCCCAGCTCAAGCTCTCATGTTGGAAAAATTTTCTAAGTATAAAACTCATCCTGCAGGGAGGCCAAAATGCGCCCAAGTTTCAAGGTCAAAGCAAAGTCAACATGTTTCATCCTGTACATGGGTAGAAATGCGCCCTCACAAGCAAAAGGATTGAAAATATTCTAAGTATGAGAAATATCCTCCTCTATGTGCCATTTGCGCCCATGCAAGGAAAGGGGGTCAAAGATTTAAAAGAAGGTCAAGCTGGTCAACAAGTTCATCCTGCTGCATAGGCAAAATGCGCCCAAAAAGGAGCATGTAAGGACAAAAACGTGGGAGATATGAGGACACTTGTTGATGGCGCTTGAAAGTTTTCATCCACCACTACATGCCAAATGCGCCCATCCCTCTCACCCCCTCAAATGCGCCATGAAAAGGTAAAGTGTGGAGTGAATAACGGTAAACAAGGTGAAATGGAAAGGATAAAGCAACTATGGCGTTGAAATGTAAAAAGATTCTCTCCTAGATGTAGGGTGTGCTCAAGGTAAAGATGAATAAATATATTTGGCGTGGAAATTTTAAATGTTTTTCAGGGGGGAATAAAATACAAGACGTGGAAAGTAAAGATTGCTAGGTGTTTGACAATGTTCACCTTCAAGCGTGATGTGCGCCATGCATAGTGTGCCATAAAATATAAGTATGATGGTGAGATAAAAATTACTAAGGCGTTGGAACTTCAAGTAAGAATTTTTCCAAGGGTGAAGTAAAATGTGAGGAGAAGCAAATTGCCTAGGCGTTGAAATTGCCAGACAAAAAATAAATTAAGTGTGATGCGCCTTCAAGAAACTTTCTAAGCAAGTTGAGTTAAAATTTTCTAAGGCAAATTTCAAAATGACTAAGTGATTCAAAATTTTTCTAAGGCAAGATATTTTCTCCCTTAGAAAAACGCCTAGAACTCTGAGGTGATGGAATTTTCCGGAGGCACGAGCAAATTTGCCAGTGGTGAAGTCAGTGAATGCCAGCTCCGCAGGGTCGATAAAATTTTCCAAGTTGGAGCAAAATTCTCAAAGGAGATCGAAGAACGAGGACAAAATTGTTGAAAGAATAATTTTCTAAGGTTCAAAATTCAGAGAAATAAAATGAACCCGTTCGTTGTGCACCCATGGGTTCGTTGCGTTCTGGAGAAAATTTTCTTCTGGGTATCGAAGATTATCGATGAGGAGTTGATTTTAAGGTCTTCCACAGCTTGTCGAGAATTTTGGGATGAATATTTTAAGTGGGCACCAAGTTGATGTATTTCCTAAGGGAAATTTGAAAATTTTCTAAGGCAAAAATGAAGAAAATGTGTTTTCAAGGTAAGATCCTCCAGACGATGAATTTGAAAGAAACTGCCTAGGTGGATTTGCTTCAATCCTTCGTGAAGATAGTTTACTTGAGCCAGAAATGAATAAAATCGAGGTTATCAGAGCTCCAGCAGGTGAAATGAATTTCTCAAAGATGAAGTTTGTCTAAGGCATGAACTTGAACTAAAGTTGGCTAATGAACGCTTTGAAAGTTGGAGCATGAAAATCAGGTAAGTGAGTTAAGTTTATATCATGAAGTATTCTAATACCTCTCTCCTTGCTTGTTTTGCAGGAGAAACGTCGAGGCCGAGCACGATGACTTGAAGTGGAAGCACGATGAAGATGAGTTACAATCTCGAAGGAGGAAAATTTGCAAGAAAATGGCTAAGTGTTAAGACTTAGTATAACTCAAAGTGACGAAGATGAAGACCCTCAAGTGGGAGAAATCAAAGAACAACGCCAAGAATGAAGATCGAGAACAAGCAGAACGCTGGCCTACAAATGGGAATCTCTAGAAGGATGGATGGTGGACATTATGGCGATTTATTACCCCACCTCCTGCAGGGCGGTTTTGTGGGCAATATTTAGGGCTGAGGTGGCACGATTCTGGCCACTCTATTGATTGTAACCCTAGCCGTCTTTTGGGACTTGGCTAGCTATATAAAGGGGGAGTCCCCCTCATTTGTAATTCATTAGAAAGTAGACAGTAGAGAGGATCAGAGTAGAATTAGAGTAGAGGGACAGCTTAGAGTAGCTTAGAAGTAGCTAGATAGTGTAGTATTGTAGAGCATTTTGCATAATTTGGAGAAGAGAGAAAGTTTTCCCTTTGAAAACTTTTGAAGAGATTGTTGTGTAACACATTTTATGATAATAGATCTTTTCATTGATGATGGAATTCGCCTTGTCATGAAATGCTAGCAAGGTTTCTTCTTCCTTTCGTATCCAAGTAGCTTAAATTCATGCAAGTAGCTTACTTTGATGTGTGGTGTTTCATTGAGATAGCTTCGCTTTATTCCATACCACTAGCGGCTTGTTGATGATAAGTTCGCCTTGTGTGGTCGACTGGAGATTGTTTTGTGTTTAACTTCGGTTGTGATTTATATGCTTATATGCGTCGTTGTGATGGTGTATGCATGTTAAGTCATAACTTGAACATCTTTCGCTATTTCCCTTGAAGATTGCACCGATTTTGCTGAGGCTGTCCGACGGAGGCTAGGTGAAATCCGATTGAAGTCTATTGAAACGAAGCTCCACATCCTCAATTTAGAATAGAATGTTAGTTTCTTAGGCCCTAAATCCCCTTTTACTTTCCGCACATTTCCGATTAGTATTAGGAATCCCGTGCTCACCTGCCAAATCATTCGAATTACACGAAAACCCTTAGTCAGCTGTCTGCTGTCAACCACCAAACAATTCTGTAAGTCCCCTTGAAATACCAGCAAATCACATCGAGCCAAACTGAGCCTATTCGCATTAAAGGAACCTTGGAGTTGAACGCACGAACTTTCTTGCAATCTTAGCGTGCGGAATACTTTGATCAAGAGAGAATAGGGAAGCCGTTGGCAACTTTATTCTGCGTTGGTGCGGTCACGAAAAACACATCAACACTATCCCAGATTGGTTGACCGAAAGTTTGATGAAGAAGTCCAGATCACTAGATGAAGTTCAACCAGTTGAAAGCATGCATGACTTCCTAGAGAGAATTGGCAAAGCTAAAACGCCAAAGAAGCCTAAGAAGTATTCTCAGATTACCACGAATGATGCAGGATCCAGGATCTTATAGGTGGCAGTCCCAAAAATTGATAAGCCAAAAGATCAGATTACTCCTATGGATTACGAGGTTACAACGTTGGACATTGGGCCAACTACAATAGATCAGGATTTCCATGAGTTGGTGTAATGTCCCCTTCTCGAACCTGATCTTTCCAGTGACCGTTGGCCTTTTTCTGGAAACCCAAAGGCTAGTCGGAAGGTAAAATTAGGGTTTCCTATTTTTAAGGATGTCTTTGCTCAGAGCTGGTGGATTCAATGGCGGATTCTTTCTGGGTTTTCAGAGAGCTTCGCAGTGGTATGTTCGTCTCGGCATTCTGAGCATTTCCAGGAATTTACTATTTTTAGTAAATTCTATTTTTGGCAGTAAACAGGTGGGTCTCAGGTAGTTGACTCCAGTGGTGTTTTCAGTTTCGGGCTTCAGAATGCAGTTTTGGGGGATGAGCTTATTTCACTTAAAAATAACATTATATTTTAAATGTTATTTTATCACCTTGGCCTAGTCAAATAACTTAATGTTATTTTAAAAGGTGGACTTGAAGGGTGGCGCCATCATTGAGGATATATTAAATTTATATTGAATTTTCCAAAGTCAAAGCAAGCTAAATGAGGGCGCATTTATCAAGGTGAATTTAATTAAAATATCAATATTAAGCTTGAAAGGAAAAGGACGCCATTTTGGAGAGAGGATTAGGGTTTGGCATTAAAGTGGATTTTTAGGGTTTCGAGAAGTCAACAGGAAGTTATAAAAAGGAGGCCTTGAGCATCATTTCACATCTTTGGTCTATGCTATTGTTATGCTGCCGAAATGGTTGCGGGATTTCTTCGAGGAATGAATGCCTCCTAGTCTGGGCTCGACTTCATGCTTGAGAGATAGCATCTAGTGGAGAATTTAGTATGCTTATGAGTGATTCTTTAGTGAGGTTTGCATTGTTGTTGAGTTGATACTTTGTAGTTGGATTTGCTTATATAGCGTTGTTGCTTGCATATTAGAAGTTCTGGTTTTTGCATTATTTGCTACAGCAGATTCATATTTT